>PVKP010001504.1:116587-144434 GCA_004027715.1 Plecturocebus donacophilus | reverse complement strand
TACAGCTTTCCAAATTTCCCCTTGCTTCATGCTTCTGGCAGGATTGGGCCTACAAAGATTATTCACGTCACCAACGAGGGTGGGAACGCTGTGTTCTTCATGAGGACCAGACCTGAGAATGAAAGATGAAACACTTGTAATCGCTTTTGGCATAGGTGTTCAAGGAATTTGTGTTAACACTCTCATATTGACTGCCAAATACTTTACACTAAGGCTTATGGAGAAGACAGGAAAAATCTCTTTTTCACTGCTAGAAAAATGAGTTTCATTTTCACCAAACTGATGAGGGCAGTGAAACTATGTTTTAACAAGATGAGAAATTACGTGCACCTACATTGTCCCATCAGGTAATAACTAGGATCTATCTCACCTCTTATGTTGACTATATATGAAAAACTTAACATTTCTGTTTACTTGCTGTAATTATTAACTGTGAAGACCTTAGTGTCAGAAATTTAGCTTTGTGCCTATTGAACTTATTTTATATGTTTATTTCCATTTCTTAATTGTCGCCTTGGTTCAACACCTTCATACATGATGCCTCTTCTGCTCAGAATTCTTTCTCCAACCAAACTCCCATCACCCCCAGTAATTAAAATTCCTCATGATGTTTCAACTCAGGGAAGATTTCTAAAAAACCCTCCCCATTCCTCCAATAGAAATGGATATTTCCCTGTATTTCTCTTTATTATAAATAAGTATGAGATTTTACCTTTTTTAGTGTTTTCTCTATTAGCATAAATTTCATGAGTGCACTGGGTATTCAGTTCTGAACATTGTGCCTTAAATTTATTGATAAATGTTTGTTGAATCCAATAGTTGACATAGAAATGTATTGAAATAAAATAATACAAATTCTAAGTACTTAATTTTAATTTATTTTATGAAATAAAAATGATGCATACCTATAAGAAGACATAATATGTATACAAGTCAAGACATGTTCTACATATGATTATTTTAATTTATTATATGGTACATTCATTAACTTAGCTGCTATAATGTTACATGTTGTGATATCATGCCATGCACTACAACAGTTTAGGTGGTTTTAAACCTGGATTGACGAAATAAGATAGTATCTGATACGGTGACAAAATGATTATGTTTTTAATATCTTTCTTACAGGTTTTAAAAGTATAAAAGGGAAATGTCATCTTAAAATGAATATTTAGCTCTCTGAAACAAAGGATGGGTGACAGTAATCTATTTACAGATTGTGGAGACCCACAGTTATATCTGAACTTATCTCTGGTGATCACTAATTATAAACATGACATTTTTGAGGTCAATACAGATGGTTGACAGTTGAACCATAATTGACAAACTGCTTAGATCGAGATGACAATAATTAAACTAAAATCTGTACTTGAAATATCATATGACAAGGCATCTTTCATAAGTGAAGTATCAGGTCTTTTAAGATGACTAATGATTCATTGATAGTCCTGGATTAAAGAACACCAGTTATTAGTTTTGGAGACACTCAATTATCTGTGGCCCCAAAGGAAAGTAAGTAACATTTCTGGGTTTCAATTTCATATACATCAAAAAGAAAATGAACTGATAGATTTTAACACATAGGCTGATTATGAGGCTTAAATTAGTAAATTTGTATAAAGATCTTAGAACCTTAGTTCTAACATCTTAGTAAGCACCTTATAATAAACTACATAATAGGTAAAATACATATATGTATCCTTTTTTAGAAGCAAAGTATTATAGAGGTATTTATAAACCAGGCTGAACCCTTCATAAGAGAGAAATGAATGGTATATTTACCAGAGTTTACCAGACCCTCTGAACAACTAGTATTTCGCTTTTGACAAGGAAAAATGGCCTGGAAAGTTAACTCTACTTGACCAAGTAGTAATACCTGACCTGGGAAAATGGCCAATTATTCTAAGTTTATTTGCATATGTGTCAGAAAACTATGACAAACAGAATAATTTTGTGTTGAGTAATGAAACTCTTAAAAATATGGGCACATGCATTCAACAACTTACAAGCACAGGTTGTATCCTACTGATAATGGCCAAGAATTTTGACTTTTATTTTGGAGTTAAGCCACACTGTTCTTTCAGCATCTACACAGATTTCAAATTACAGACGCCTGGAGTCTTTGAAATGCTTAATTAAGACAAACAAGAGCCAGTTATTCTAAACTAGGGTTCAAATGAGAGTTTTAATGATATATCCCACTGAAGGAAAATGTGACACAATTTGAGAATATGGTTCTCACACTGCCCAGAGAGAGGTGGAATGCTGCCATAACCTAGTCTTCATCGTGGCACCAAGGGACAATCTGGGAGCTTCTGGGAGCTGAGAGGCCTGCAATGGGTACAGATCTAAACTGACCTATGCATAGTCACAAAATCCATAGGCAAATCCTCAACAGTCAGTGAAGTATTTCAGATGAAAAAAATGGGTTACGTTTTTCCATAAAAATAGTTTATTAGAAAAGGGCCTTGATTGTCCTCAGAGAAAAGCATCTTCTCAAAGATGTAAGGAAGGTGTCATTTTCTCTGGTGTCTGAGGCTCATGCCGTGGTAAGTGGTGAAACAAGAAAGGGCTCACAACTTTCTGTTGTCCTTTTTCCCCTTCCTGGATCCCTCTCGCTTTAGTCATTAAGTAGATTTTCAGAGGTAAATTAGCTGTAGTTTGAAAAAGTTTCAAATGGATATAGAAGAATAAAATATAATGTGATTAGATTTAAATTACAGGAATATATAAAAATGGAAGGAAGGAGAAGAGGAATGAAACTATGTTTTATTTTTAGTAGCTTTGTTATTGGTTAAACGATGTATCTTACAAATTCATGGGATAGCCCATAAAGGGAAATACAGCATCATGGGAAGGAGAGTTCTTCCTTGTTCAAAAGCAACCCAGAGTGAGTTTTCTGTTCAAAATGTTTTTCCTATCATACTGAAGTAACTGAGATAAGATCCAATGTTAGGAGACACTAAATTGCCTACATAATATCATTTGACATGATGAAAGTGGTTTTGCCTTTTTTAACTTATTTTTTTATGAAATAAGATTGAGTTAATTAATATTTTATTTGAATAAATATCTCTTCAAACCTGTCCCACATGGAAAGCTCTTTACAAGCTATATTCAGTTTTAGAAAAAAAATGTTCTTCAGTGCTCAAGGGACACCATATTTCAATTGTAAGTTAGCAGCAGTGTAAAATAACAAAGAAATAGGTTCCTTGTTTTTTTTGTTTTTTTTTTTTGTTACAAAACCACACAAGTCTTTGTAACCAAAAGTACAAATCAATAGTTTAGAAATTGCCATTAAGATTGTGTTGGAAAGAGACCAACTTCTCTTAAACTGCAAAGGAATTATAGTGATTGTTGTCAAACTATGTCTGGGAAGGAGAGACAGAATTAGGAAAGAGAAAGACATCTGGAATGTATTTGTTTTCACCAGAAATAGTTACCAATGGGTTGTCACCTCAGGAACGGTGACATTGGCAATAGCAATGGTATTTATCACTAATCCACAACCCGCAATTAGAGATGAGAAAGCAGAGGCATTGAACAATTATTATTTCTCAATATCAGGAAGACATCAAGTAGCAAAGTCAGGAGTCAAAACCAGTGCTAACTCCACACTCTACATGTTTTAAGAAAACCACATTCAAAAAACAGGTTCTCCACAGACACACCTCATCTGTAGGAACCGTAGGACAAAAGGAAAGAATGGACGTCATGTTGGGAAGCTTTATGTTTGGTGATTTAAAAAAAAAGAAAAAGAAAAAGAAAAAGAAAAAGAAGTTCCAGAATTGAGCTGCTGCAGTCTCTATTTCATCTGACATGTGGTTATTGAATTAATCAGCTGAGAGTGAGGATGAACTGGAAACTGGATTAACAGTTGGTATATTTAGCACAGTTATAAAATTTGTCTTCTGCAGCATGCTTTTGAAATCTTATAGACATGGGAAGAGCAGGCAGTTGAACTTTGTGTAGACATGATCAAAGCAGCATGATGATAGGGGAACACAGGGAATTTGAGAGAATCTGATTAAATGTACTAAAGAAAAGAAATTGTACAGCTAGGTACATGGAATAAAAAGAAGTGGCTCGTATGGAAAGAAATAAAGCATTCATTGGACAAGAAGGGCTGGTTTTGTGAGTTTATAGAACAGTTATCATTAGACTAAATATAGTGAGACACCGTGAATATCAAAGTATAGACAGAGAGTAGATATTTCAGAATGTTTCCAAATGTTACAAGACCTGCAAGTTGCAGATTTATGGGCAAGGTAATGTGTGAATTTGTTTCAGTTCAAGTACAGGTCACAGAAGATGAGAATGCCAAGAAGTTGAGAGGCCAAGTCTCTATAATAGGACATGAATGTTAAATCTCATGGAATGGAAACATAACTGGGTTGAAAGAAAAATGTGAACGTTGATGTTAACAGTGTTTGTCAGTGAGTGATGAGGAGAGACCTCGAGTTTGAAAAATGACCTTAAATTGGATAAGTAGATGCTAGATTTAAATAAAGTGTAAAAGAGGTATAGACAGTTGATGTTTTGAGTTCATTAACTTTTCCTGGATCCACAGATAAGTAAGGCTTACAAAATTCTAGTGATACCTAGAGTAGATGCTACAAGACTTGGTAATTGTGTGTGAGGTGTTAGGAAAGGAAGACTCAAAGGTGCCTCAGAGATCAGAAGAATGGGGCTTGTGTCGGAATAATTGAGCTCTGTTGCATTTTTCAGTTAGGCGTTGGGAAGAGATTTACCTGTTTGGTAATAGAAAATATGCTGCTAAAATGTGGTTGAACATTTCTCCGCATCAGGAATTAGAGCTGAATGAGCATTTCTAGGCGGGTGAGATGTGCCTGCCAGTGTTTTCGCCATTGTCCTGACAACAGAATCCCACTTTTGCTTGTGTAACCATGTGTCCAGCTGTACTCAAGGTGACACACACGCATCTCATGCCCTCTACCATGACTTGTCTACCGATGAACATACGACCTAGCTCTGATTAATTAAATGTAAGACGTTATCTCCTGGAGGCTTCTGAGAAAGAGTTCTTCCTGAGGGCCAGGGGATAAGAGTCAAGTGAGGACCTCATTCCCACCAACACCTCACCCTCCTGCTGCAGACTGCGGACCTGGTGTCTACAGCGGAGCAGCCCTCCCGTGAACCTCAGAAGCAAGTGTGAGCATAGAAGCCCAAAGCTGGGACATGGACGGTAGTAGAACTCGAGGATTTTAAAGATCTGGGTCCCTGTTTCCATGACTGAGCAATTGAACAGACCCTGGCAGCCTGCCTCGCGACTTTTCATTAAATCAGTTAGGATCAAACAAAACAAAGAGCCAGAGGGTTTTTGTTTGTTTTTTGTTTGTTTGTTTTTTTCAGAGTCTCCCTCCAGGCTGGAGTGCATTGGTGGGATCCTGGCTCACTGCAATCTCTGCCTCCCGGGTTCAAGAAATTCTCCTGCCTCAGTCTCCCAAGTAGCTGGGACTACAAGCACATGCTACCACGGCCGGCCAGTTTTTGTATTTTTTGTAGAGATGAGATTTCCCCATATTGGCCAGGATGGTCTCAATCTCCTGACCTCCTGATCCACCAGCCTCGGCCTCCCAAAGTGCTGGGATTACAGGTGTGAGCCACTGCGCCGGGCCAAGATAGAGGATTTTTTAAGGGCTGAATGTGTGGAACTTCGCCCATCTGTGCTTACTGGTTGGACTGCCTCAAAGGGGCAGTCATCTCCAGGGCAGAAGGTAGTTTTACACCTTAGAGCAAGGGCCCCAGGACGTTAGGAACCCGTCTGCCCATGGGGACTGGAAAGACAGGCTATCTTCCTTGATGATTGCCTTTCAAAGGGATGGCTCCCAGGTCCTTATGAAGTCAAGTCTTGGGTTTTAGAACGTGAAAGAGGCTTTTAAAAAATGTCCATTTCAAAGGGGTACAGAAATTAAAAGTTTAATAAAGTAAATACTCAAAGGAAATTGAGGGGAGGGACAACTGTGTTTAGGCCCTCTGGATTCTAGAAGTGTTGGTGTTGGGGAGACCAGGAGTCTAGAGGAGGAAGAAGATCGTGCATGTTACAGTCAAGCTGCGGGGAATGCAAGGCAGCGCTGGTCATGCCTTATTACATTTTAAGGAACAGGTTTTGTTTTGTTTTGTTTTTTAAAATATTTTCTTGTAGAGTGGTGCAAAAGGTATGATAGTTGGCATTTCTTTCAATGGTAAAAACCACAATTACTTTTGCACCAACCTAATATTTAAACTGGTATGAAATGTATTCTTTATTCAACAACTTATTTTTAATTCATTCAAGTAAAACGAATCACGCATGTTTCATGTGTGTTCATTTAGGCACTGTTCTAAGTGCAAGAAATATTACAGTGAGACAAAATTCACCATCTTCTAAAAATTTCTTATACTGAGGGTGAGAAAGATGCAACAAAAAATAAATAATATGTCAGGTGAACTATTTATGAAGAAAAACAACCTACAATAAAGAAATAGAGAGTGTCAGGACCTTGGAGTGGTTCCCTGATGATGAGACCTTTGTTCATTAGGATTCAGGGCATCATGAGTAAAACCTAGCAGTAGTGGAGAATGTTTGCCTTGTAAGTAAGGCTTACAAAATATTAGTGATACTTAGAGATTCTTAATGCATAATTTTAAGAATTCTTTATACAAAACTCATTTACCCCTGCTAGCAATACTATGAAGGCATTTTTTCCACTCAAAGATGAGGGAACTAAGTTACAGAGAAATTAAATAATTTACTCAAGGTCACCCAACTAATAAGCAATAGAGCTGAGACTTGAACCCAAGCACTCTGATACCAGCTCAAAGATTTGAATCACTGTACCATACAACACTCAACTGAGGGAGTTCATATTTTATATTTGCCTCAGGTGATTCCAGTCCTAACAAAAGTTTAGGAAATAATATATTCTTTTATGCAAACCACTGCACGAAGTCATGCTTGGAGTGGGGTGAGTGTGTACAATAAGCAAGGAGTGAACAATGCCCTTTCTCAAGAAATGGGAAAGCTTGTTCGTGGAAGATACACACATTATTAGTCTAATTCCCATTGTGTGGACCACAGCGCTTAATAATTAGTGCAAATAAGATTTAGTGAGTCTTCCCCAGTAGACTGCTAGCTGATCAGTTGCCCAGATTTGATGCTTTACATTGTTTTTTATCTCAAAATATGGCCCCTCACTTGATAGAGTGAAGAGGCAGTCAGTATTTTAATGCATGAATGGGAATGTTCTTCGTGCTGTTCTCCTTCTCATCTTAGCAGTGATGGAAAGAAGGGGTAGTGTGTTCCAGAACAAGCGTGCTAATGTAAGCTATAACGTTAGTGTAAAGAAATGTCACTCCACATGGTATAGGTTATATCCAAAATTAATACATTTTAGATGTTCGGATGTGTTGCTAAAATATTGATATAAAATTTCAGTACCACAGGTTTACTGGGAGGGAAGAAAAATATTTTTATTTGAGATTTTCAGGGAAAGACTATGCCTCTCTGCCTGTGATTTAAAAAAAAAGATCTTGAGGGGATAAACACTTCTCCCATTGAAGTCTCAAATAGCTGAGACTTTGGTGCTTTTTCTATCCCCAGGCTTCTCAAAAATTATATCTACTAGAAACGTGTATATAAAAAGAAATAGACAGAACTCTAATTTGTATCAGTGTTAAGTACTTTGATATATTACCTTTGAACCGAATTTCCTTTTTAAGATAGAAAAGTCAGAGGAAAATCAAATAGGCACCTTAAATAAAAGGTTATTAAAAAAAATAAAAGACAGTGAGGTAGAGTCAACCAAAACTGCTGCGGGGCTTTCCATTGGTATTCCAGTGGCTTCCTTAAAGAAGCCTTTGTTAACAGATGACTGACGTGGATTTGCATTTAATTTCCTTGGAGGCACAGAAAAATCCTAAACCATCAGTTATTTTAGAGTGTAGTGATTGATCAATTAATAATTGAATTCACAATGACATAACATAATCTCAGCTCATTGGAATACTTGATGAACAGTCAAAATATTTTTCCAGTGGATTTTTAGAAGTTATTGTCAATTACCCACATTAGCACAGGGGCTGAAGAGCTTCAGCAGGGATATATATTGAGCAACTGGCTATATGGGTGTGAGAGCTGGAAGAACAAATAATCCTCTGTTGACCAGAATAAAATTTATTTTTTACATAAGAAGATATGTAAAAGATGAGCTAACAAAGTAAAGCAATTCATTAAAAAATGCTGGAGATTTTATACGTGCTGCATGTATTAAGTTATGGGACCTTTAAACTCCTATGTAGTATATTTTGTGAGGCAACCTATATTTGAGAGACCATAATGTAAATCCTTCTTGAAAGATGTCTTACAGAATCTACCACACAATGAACAGATCTCTGTTTTTGCCATTTAGTTTCCTTTTTGCCTAAGTTAAGTTTTATTGTTGTCTTTTTCTTTTCTGATTTACCTTTTCCCTTTAACCGTTTTTATTTTCTTTTTTTATTATTATTATGAAACAGTTTTTCCATTGTGTTAACTACTTTTACAACAATGCAAATAACAAATTATTTTAAAAACCATTTAGAAATTTCTTTACTATTGTCCCAATAATGTAAAATATATCAATGTCTATTACACTCAGATAAATTATATACTTGTGAACTATATGCTTATGACTTATAGAAACTTATATAAATAAATTATACAAATTATATCCTCAATATTTAGGTATACTTAAATTAAGCTTAAATATAAATTCTCAAGATAAATTAGTTCAGGGCTTCACAACTTGAAATCCGTGGAGCAAGACATTGTAAACAGCAAAATTGTGGTGTAATTCTTAGGTGACATTTGCTGAAACTTTATTTTTAAATAGAGATGGGATGTTACTATATTGCCCAGGCTGGTCTTGAACTCCTGGCCTTAAGTGATCCTCCCACCTCAGCCTCCCAAAGGGCTGGGATTACAGGTGTGAGCCATCACATCCAAGTGAAACTTCTTGAGATGGTTACATAATTTTAAAATTTGCTGGTGTAGAGATTAGACAAACTGAATGAATACTAAATATTAGATCAAGTTTCTCATGTTTACCTTAAAATATAAAGATGTATTTTAAAGCACTAATTTTCACAAATTAACATCAGTGTTAAATTTGAGGTAATTATTTTCCCTGCTACCTTATGGATTAGAATTCTTCCTTCCTCTGGAATTCACTGTATTTCCTTAAGAAGTCAAATATATTATTTCAAGTATCTGGGAAATGAGGTGCTTTAGTCAACTGAATCTTCTTTACCTTTGCCCTTCTCATTTTTTACTTCCTTAAAGTTTAATATCTCAGGGTTGAGTGGTATCCTTTATTCTCCTTATGACATTGAAGAATTTTTAAGTTGTCTGTTTTGTCAATAATAATGTTAAATTAAAATCTCTCCTTTGGCTAATGAGTTGCCGCAGCACAGACACATCAACATCTGGTGGCTGTTCTTAAACCTGCTGCCATCGTCACCATGGTCCTTTCGTTTTCTTTTCTTTTTTTTTGTAGAAAGTGATTTATTTATTTAGAGAAAGAATGGGAGAAGATGAGAGAAACAGCTAGCCCTCACACTGAGAGAATCCAGAAAGATGGATTTTTTTAGAGAGAGAAAGAGAAATGGGAGGAGAGAGAAAGAAACAGCTAACTCTCACACTGAGTGAGACAATCCAGAAAGATGGAATCCAGGAGAGGAGAGCAGCTTCCACACTGAGTGGAAAGGAATAGAGAGAGATGGAGTTTAGGAGGGGAAGACAGGCTTCCACGAGAGAGTGTGGAAGGGGACTCCAGAGGGGAGATCCATGAGAAAGAAAGACAGCTTCCACGAAGGGAGTGTTCGCAGAAGGAGACCCAAATATGGAGTCCCAGTCCTGTTGTTTTCAAATTCCATTCTGCTTTCCAGTACTGGGATAAGTGTAAACAGATGCTTTAATCAGATGCACCGTCTGAGGTTCAATACATACTAGCTCAATTTTGTTTTCATTGTTCAGATCCGTGCAGAGAAAAAAAAATTCACAGGCTTTCATTGAGGTTACTTTCTAATATATGAGAGTAGCAAAAATCAGAAACATAAAAAATAAATGGAGAAGTAATTTGCTATAAATGATAATTTTTAAAAAGGACTATGAAAGAAGATAATGGAATAGGATACCTACTCTTGGAGTTATCAAAACCTCTTTGGGAAGAAATGCTATGTAACTCAAGCCTTATCTCCTAATATTTTGAATGATTATGTCTGGAGTGGTGTCTGATGAGGGCTTCTCTCTGCTTCCAAGATGGCATTTTGTTTCTGCGTCCTCTGTAGAGGAGGAGTGTTATGTCTTCACATGGTGCAAGGCAAGGAAGGGCAAGCCAGAGCTCCCTTCAACTTCAAGCCCTTTTATGAGGGTGCTAATTCTACTCGTGAGGGTGGAGCCTTCACGACTCAATCACCTCCCAAGGCCACGCCTCTTTATACTGTTGTATTGGGAATTCATTTCAAAATAAATGTTGGAGAGTACATCATCATTCAAACCCTGGCATTACATAAAAAAGCGTAGTCTATTTTGTTCAACTGAGGAGTCACTATACAGTCAACTGTATAATGCTAGACTTGTTCAGGAAAGCCCAAGTTACCAAAAACTACCTGGGAATTAATATCTTATTATTGAAATCACAGATACCTGTAGATTAGATGTAGATATTGGTATAAATATCTAGATATAGATATGTACTGACCACCTGTAGACTGGAGTTAGTGTGCTTGTGATTAGAATGACCTCACATTCATGGAGTGACGTCCTTTGAGAAAAGGAGGCTCTACATCTGTACTGACAATCAATGCTTATGCAGAATAAAACAAAAGATTTTTCTTTTATTACTGTGTAAAGACTTACATAATTTCAGGTCAGGTTAGTTTTAAAGTTTCTGAGTTCCTTTTTTCAAACCAATATTTAATCCAACAAAATAATATGCACTTACAAAAATAGAGTTGACAGATTAAGCTTAATTGCCTAGTAATTAAGTATGCTGGACGTGTTTAAACCTGCAATTAGAGCTTGACATTGGTTTAATATTTCTGAATGTTTCTGGAAATGTTAACTTTTCAGGAAAATAAACAATTCTTTCATTGGATGAGCTCACATATAAAGAAGCAATAATTCTGTGTAAGTCCAATTGTAGTTTAAACTTATTCAGAGTCTACTTAAGCAAGTAAGTTATAATTTGATCAAACTACAAGTCAAATTCCCATGACTCATAATTTTTAGTCAAATACATTAAAAGTAATCTGATAAAAAAATGTTTAAAGATAGATTTGAAAATTATATTTATATAAAAATGATTAACTATAATGTTAAATTGAAGGATAAGGTAAACTTGGTCTTAATACTAAGGTTTAAAAAAAAACTGAAATTTCCAGTTTTTCTATCACCAACAGCTGTTTCTTTTAATATCCAAATACTATAGTCCAACCATGTCTGCCTGACTACAAGAAATCTTTGTTCCTTATGGAATCATTGCTGATCTTGAGAATTTCTGAAAATGTCAAGGAGTATTCTGAAAATTTATCTTAATTGTCTCCTGTCATCTTTAATTTAGCATAGTTTTCTAGTGTTTTTCTGCATCGTATTTCTGTCTGTCTTACAATAAATCCTCCAAGACGTTTTTAGTTCCACTCTTAGATACTTCATTTTTTCAAGTGTGCTTGGTTGTTGCTTTCTTTAATTCTCAAAAGCAAAGTCAACGTAAGTCTGAACTAATCAAGAAAAATTTGAGTGATAATATGAAAATAATATAAGATCTGTAAAGAGACCCATTTATTTAAAAGAACACATTTTTTTTTTTTTGCTTTGTTGAGGAACAAACATACCATATTGCCTTAAACAAATGGAAACTTGACAAAAATATAAAATGACTGGTTTTGGACATTGTACCACAGGCTATGCAAGACTGTGATTCCCAGTAGAAAACAAACAAAATAATACAAATTACATAATGTCCCTAGATTATCGTTTGGAGGCAATGTCCGAAAATCAGACTGAGAGCAGAAACCCAAACAGAGTTTCACAATAACCTTGATTCAAGCAGACAACAGTTGAAGTTGGAAGAGGTCAAATTGGCCAGCATTTATAGGATAGAATTCTAGGAAGAAGGGAGCTGCAGAGAGAAAGAGAGAGAGGGATGTGCAGAGAGGTGCCTTCATTGTTTGGGTAAATGTTTATATGCACATGAGTCCATTTGCAGGAAAGTCAACAACAACAACAAACAAAATGAATGAACCATCCAACAAATATAATCCCCTGGCTGAAATATGAACTTTAGCAAACATTTAAAGAAGAAAAGGTATTCATTCTACACAAAATATTCCACAAAACAGAATAGAAGAAAATAATTCTCAATTTGTATTATGAAGTCACCACTACTCTGATGCCAAAATCAGACAGAAGCATCATTAAAACAGGACATACTAACCTATAGATTGACTTTCTTCATGAACGTAGACACAAATACCTGTAACAACATGTCAACAAACACAATTCAGTAATATATAAAATGGATAATATATACTTGGAATCGAAGACAGGTTTCACATTAAAAGACCAAATAAGATAATTGCTTTTAACAGACCAGTAAAAGAAAATAAATATTCAGGATCCTGACAATCATGTGTAAGATGTATTAAATATTTGAAAAATATCAAAATCAATCTATGATGAAAAAGCAAGTAGGAAAAATAATTTTTGCTAACATAATAATGCATACCTATAAAAATTCTACTGTCAATGTCACTGAACAAGTCTAAACTAAAACTATATTTAATTATTTTTTCTGCTTTTCTGCTTAGTCTCATATATAACTTTGAATCTCACTACAGAAATCCCCTTCTTTTTTTTTCTGTGTAGTCTTGTAATAGAGCTTTGAAAAATATATATATTTTAAACATTACATCTCTCTTTTTCTCACTATACACTCCCTTAAGACATGCACATTTACCTAACTATATGCTTGTATCTAATTGTGTGCTTCTTAAAAGTTGTGGGGGCTAATCTTAAAGTAAACCAGGCATAGAGACCTAGCTGTAGAATCCTCCTGCTTAGGTGGAGTTATGAAGAATTTGTCCGCCATTACAAGGATAAAAATTGGGATGACACCAACCAGATCGCTGGATGGGCGATTACCCAAGATACCCATCAGAACAAGACACACAGACCTGCACCCTGTTGCCTTAGCCATGTTTCTCACACCGAGTTTTCTTTCTTAAGCCCCTTCATTAAGCCTCAAAAACTGGAATGATCTTTTAAAAACAGGAGCCTGGCCAATCTCAACTACTAGCATTTGATTAATAAAACTAGTCTCCCCTCACCACACCTTGCTTCTCATATTGTCAGCTTCTGAGCAGTGAGCAGCCAGATTAAAACTAGTTACAAATTTGGTGCCCCATTTGAGGAACTCTGTGCTTCAAGCAGCTCAGCCTATACCCATGGTTTCCAATGAATGGAACAATGGGTTGCAGCAGTGCACCAGGGCTTATGCATTCCTGCTCCCGGGTGGGATGGAGACACTTGGAAATACCAGATGCTCGTGGCCTGGTGACCCTTTTCTGGGAACTCGGGGAATTCTCAGCAGCTGCTGAGACTCTTTTTGGCTCAGGGGTTTTTCCTTCCCTCCCCTTCATGGCATCAGCTACTCCAACATTCTGTCTGTGTAAAAAAAGGAACACCTGAGAAGTTGACAAGCTTCCAGAACTGGGTAAATCAACCGGAGTGCACCCAGAAATCTTGTCTCTGCCATCTGGGCTGTCTAGCCATCTAGACCTAGTATATGCCATCCATGGTGTCCTCTGGACTTAATGCAGGTTATTCTGTGGTGCTATCTGGGTTTGGGATTAAGATCTCAGGACTTTGCTTCAGTCTCCTCTCTTTCAGAATCAGTTTGGAGTCCTTCGTCTGCATCAGATTCATCTGTATTTATGTCTCTGTTTAGTCTTATCTCCACCCTCCATGGATGCTTTGGCACAGTCTCCATCCCATCCTTCAAGACCAGGTTCATCTGATTGTCAGCAGGCAGCAAGAGAGGCTGTCTCTCTCCTAGTTACGGGAGAAACAGTTTCCAGACTCTTGGCCCCTCATGTTGTCGTCCTCTTTGGGATTCCAGAGTATTCCTTGGATCTGTGTCAAGTGTTTTAGGGAGAGAAAGCATGTGAAAGCTTTTCTAAGCTATCTAAAATTCCAGCTAGTTGTATAATATGGCTCATTTTTGTGCACATTTTAAACTGATGATCAAATGACAGCAAGAGAAATCCAGAGCTCAAATGCTTAATCTGCAACAACAGAGTTAAGTAGAGTCTTCTAAAGCTCTGTATTTCTGATTTTTATTTTCTGCCTGATTAGAATCTGCTGGTATTAAGCTCCCAGTGACGAGATAAAATTTATTGTTTCAAGGTTACTTGGAGATTTTTTTTTAATACAGCTCAGCCAGTTCACGTTGAAATGAAAACATTAAAATCTTACTTAAACTTTAAAAAGGAAACAGAAGTAAAAGAAGTTTATAAAATCAAAACTGCCAGTTAAAATGCTTTACCCAAAATTTTGATTTATGGCCTTCACTGGATTACATATTAAGCAAAGTTTAGTCATTTAGATAGGTCGTAATTTTGTCAGAAGTAACCAATCCAGCTATCTTTTATAGGTTGGTGGGTTTGTGATGCTATCATGGCTAGAGTTTGGGGAAAAAGCTGTTGGATCTTGGTTTGTATGTGTACATACATTTATAGATACATTTATGTATCTTTATTGTGTTTATTCTGTTCTTTATTGTGTCTAGCATCCTACCAAGTCGGCTTATAAATAGATGAGAACTCTTAAATAAGTCCAAATGTTATTTAAGGTCACATGAATTTAATAATCTTCAATAAATAAACTGACTTTAAAATTGTTGATGAGGTAAAAATAAAAATGTCTCCAGAATTGTCAGCATACATTTTGTCTGGGTAAATAAGTTTTATATTTACCTCTGCTAAATGTTTTCAGTTTGACACTATAAACCCAGCCGAGACAATAATCTTTGGATTGTTTTATTTTGACAAATAAGACTAATTTCAAATTGCTAGTTCAATGAAAAGAGATAAAGTGCACATATGTTTCACTTTGAGGTTTTCAGGCAAGCATTTAATGCTCACAGACTTTAAAAACGGTTAACAGAAAAATACTTTTAATGACTAAAAATAACTTTAATGACTAGCTTTGTGTAATATCTCAGTTTTCAAAGGTAATCTAAATAAAGTGTTAATTTTTAAAAAAAATTAAATACATGTAAATGAAATAAATGCTTGTAATTGGACTTCTTTGTTATTTAAAACTAAAATTCTTTTGGATGCTCATTGGATATGCAGGTCATTTACGACTTTAAAAAGTTATAATGTGGGAACATATTTCTAAAACTTCTCAGATTTATTTCATCTATAAAATACTAATATCTTTTTTTTTTTAGAAAAAGAGAGAAAAGGAGAAAGAAAGAAACAGCAAAAGAAAGAAAAAAAAGAATGAAATAGTGAAGGAAAGAGAGAAAGAAAGAGGAAGAGGAAGAGAGAGAGAGAATGGGATTCTTGTTTTATTGCCCATGCTAGAATGCAGTCTAAAAATGTGTATTAAAAACCTCTTTTATGCAAATAATTGTGCTTAACAATGGAGATAGGAAGGAATAGGGGATGAAAATAACAAATAAGCAGCCAACCAATATTTTATTTAAACTTGTGAAATGCTATGCAATTGCTGAGGAGTGATTTACTTCCAATTATGTGGTCACTTTTAAAATAGATATAATGTGATACTGAGAAAAATGTATGTTTTATGGATTTGGGGAGGAGAGATCCTAAATATATACGCACCCATTACAGGAGCACCCAGATACCTAGGGCAAGTTCTTAATGACTTACAAAGAGACTTAGACTCCCACACAATAATAGTGGGAGACTTTAACACTACACTGTCAATATTAGACAGATCAACGAGATAGAAAATTAGCAAGGATATCCAGGGCTTAAAATACTAATATCTAATAAACAGTTTAGGATTTCTTGCTTCCTAAAATTTAAAGTTACTAAAAATAAAAATTTTAGTTAATGTGTAATTGTATAAATTATATTCTTCTTGAGAAAAATAATTTTATGTAACTTGAGTGTCATTTATAAGTTATTTATGAAAAAAGGTAAAAAGAAATCAGTATGTAGGGTAGAGATAGATTTGAATAAAGTTATGAATATGATTATGTATTTTTGGTAAGGAAGATTATGAAAGAATATAATTTTATAAAGGAAGGAACATTATATGGTAAATTTCATCCTCAAGAAAAATGATTATTTAGGAATAAGGGAAGTATGGTACAAGTTAGAAAGTCCAATTATGTTATAAACTGTCTGTATAAGTTGGAATAAGTTTTATGAAGAGAAGTTTATAAAAGGGATTTTGAATTAAGTTAGCTATAATCAAAAGTTTAGTCCCCTATGTTCAGACAGTGTTTTCTTAAGGTATTGATTTACTTTTAATAAAATAATAAGAGGTTTTGATTTTAATTCCATAAACTATTTATTTTAAAAACTTATCAGAATCATATCTTAGAAGTTCAACTTTTTTTGTGTTGTGCGGTTTTCAACGTTGTCTGCCTTTAAGAGGGGCTGAGATAAAACTCTCGCCTTCAGCTTTTTAGCCAGGTCCTGTAAATTTTTGCCCCTGGTTCTGACCATTATTGTGACCTGATGCTGACGTATTTTTATCTTAAAGGTCAAAAATGTACTGTTTTCCTCTAGTATAACTTAATTATATGGTCTTGGCTTTTCTTAGTATGTCTAAATTTTGAAAATAATCTAAACACTTCTCATACTAAGAGTCATGTATTCCACTGCTGAAGGTCCCAGTTTTCCTATATCTTGTTTCCTCTGTAAGGTTCACTCATCACCTTAAACCTACTCTTCCTGTATCCAATTAAATTCAAGCACTTTTTAAAAACCACGCTTGACTTCCTGGTTCTCTAAATGGATTTTCCATAAGAAGCAGCTGTCATACTGCAAAATGAATATTTTGTTCTTTTTTTACCTTCTTCGTAACTGGCTTAAGAAACAAAATTTACACTTTATCAGGATAGTTCCTATACTGTCTTTATTAGAGTTTTAATTACTTTAGAAAGCTGAGATTTAAAGGGCTCATAGCTTTTACATCCATATCACTTTCTGTGTTGTCTTTAAGGATTTTTAATTATCACTTCGGTTAAATGAGTAACTATTATTTTACAATGACCCGTGATTCTGTTTTGATCAAATGCTGTAAGCCTTTTAACATCTTTGACAAACATCGTCAAAATTGAATCCTAAATTAAATCTCTGATCTATGACTGGGGTTTATCAAAGTTATAAAAATTCATCACCACGCTGTTACACAATCTTTTTACAGTTTCTAGTCAGGCCATGTACTCCAGTATCACCCCCTCGAAGCCCCTGGAAAAGGTCCTTATCAGGTGCTATTAACTAATATTTGCATTATTAAATTATAAGGCTTTGACTTCTGGGTACATGGATCTCATCTAAGGAAGGCACTAACACCTGCTGGTATCTGACCCAAACTCAAGATAACCAAAGTCTTGTCATTAGACCCAGGTAAAAGCAGCAATCAAAGTAACCTGCTTTCATGCAATGCAGGGACAGGTCTGTATTCCAAAAAAAGACTTTGTCTTTATCTAAATTAATATAATTTATTATATGCCTTAATACTAAATCATGTAAATATTTAGCCACTTATCTCCATTTTCTGTTTTTCTCAAAATTAGCCAGGGCTTATGACATTTTTATTTAAAACACTGCTAATTCTTTATATTTTGTTTTACCTACAGAATTCGAAGCTATTCAATTTCTTCGGGCCCAGGAATTATCACATGACATTGTAAGGGCCAGTTTTGAGATAAAATTAGTTCGTGTTCTCCAAATCAAGGACAGGTACACAGATGCCTGAACAGCTGAACAAAATGCTTCTATTTTGTATAACTAATTGCTACAAGCCAAGATTATAGTAGCTCAATTCATAAAATTCATAAATAAGTCAATTTTGTATCCTTGCCTTTTGGCTTTTAATGTTTGGCTCCAATGTTGCTTAAAATGGGTTTTAAAGGTTAATGGGTACCTGCCTACCTCCATTCCCATCTGGCCCAGAACATTTATTTGAGTATGAGTCTTTCAGGACATGATAGAACCAGGTTGGGCTGCACACCACTCTGGCATTGACATAAAATAAAAATAAAAATTTAGCCATCAGTACCACTACTAGCAGACTTTGACAAAACAGGGGACCTATAAACTGAAGAATAAAATCCTAAAGACCCCCAAAGACTGAATTGGTGAGTGGACCCTGCTCTTAGCCAAAGGGAATCCCAAAGAAACCTGATAAACTAGCTTCGGCCATGATGGGAAGTGAGGAGTCATAGATGTCTCACTATACTGTTCTCCTTTTAAAAGTTAGGCACAACTAATCAGCATTAACGTAAAAATAAAAATCATAATACTGACAAAACAGACTCTTTACAGCAATAAAATTCCTACTGACTGTATGAAAATCATGATAATATTACAGACTATGGTTCATAGGCGAGCGAGACAATGACTTCTCACAAAAAGCTTTTTCCTAAAATCACAGTTTATGGGGAAATCATTTATTTACTTCATTGCTCGTCTATCTAAACTACTTTCTCTCTCTACTAACTTGCCTATTCTGGACATTTACTATAAATGGAATCATATATTATACAGCCTTTTATGCCTGGCTTTTTTCCCCTAGCATAATGTTTTCAAGGCAATCCATGTTGAAGCATATATCGGAACTTTTTTATTTTTATGGCTAAGTAACAGTCCATTGTATAAGTGTAATACTTCATTATATGCCAGATATTATTTATCCATTTATTAGTTGGTAGACATTTGGGTTGTTTTTACTTTTTATACTTATTATAAGTAATGATCTTATGAACATTCATGCTCAAATTCTGTGTAGATGTGTTATTAATTATCCTGAGTGTATTGATAAGAGTAAAATTACTGAGTCGTATAATAAACTGCAAAACTGTTTTGGGTAGCAGTTGCATCCATTTACACTACACTCAATAGGTACTGTTTGACTTCACCCCTTGCACTCCCCACCCTCTTGTATTGTGCCTATTGCTTCTACCTTTATGTCCTTGTATACTCAATGTTTAGCTGACACTTAAAAGTGAGAACATATTGTATTTGGTTTTATGTTTCTGCACTAGTTCACTTAGGATAATGACTTCCTGCTGTATCCACATTGCTGCAAAGGACATGGTTTCATTCTTTGCTATATTTGCATGGTATTGTATGATGTATTTGTACTACATTTTTTTTTTATCCAGTTCACCACTGATGGTCACCAAGATTATGGTTGATTTGATGTTTTTACTATTATGAATAGTGCTGCAGCAAACATATGAGTGCCTTTGTCTTTTTGGTATAATGATCTATATTCCTTTGGGTGTATACCCAGTAATGGAGTTGCTAAGTTGAATGGTAGTTCTGTCTTAACTTCTTTGAGAAAGCTCCAAAATGCTTTCCACAGTGGCTAAATTAATTTATATTCCCACCAATAGTTTATAAGTGTTTCCCTTTTCATTATAACCTTGACATTGTCTGTTTTTTTTTTTAAACTTTTTTATAATAGCCATTCTGTTTGGTGTAAGATGGTATCTCCTTGTGGTTTTGATTTGCATTGCTCTAACGATTAGTGATGATGAACCTTTTTTCATATATTTGTTGGTCACATGTATGTCTTCTTTTGAGAAGTTTCTGTTCATGGCCTTTGCACATTGTTTAATTTGGTTATTTGTATTTTACTTGTTGGATTAAGTTCCATATAGATTCTAGATAGTAGAGCTTTGTCCAATGTGTTTGTGAATATTTTTGCCCATTCTGTAGGTTGTCTACAGGCTCATGCCTGTAATCCCAGCACTTTGGGAGGCCAAGGTGAGTGGATCATCTAAGGTCAGGAGTTCAAGACCAGTCTGGCCAACATGGAAAAACTCTGCCTCTACTAAAAATACAAAATTAGTCAGGTGTGGTAGCAGGCACCTGTAATCCCAGCTACTTGGAAGTCTGAGGCAGGGATAATTGCTTGAACCCAGGAGGCAGAGATTGCAGTGAGCCGAGATTGCACCATTGCACTCCACCCAGGGTAATGGGTGAGACTCCGTCTCAAAAAAAAAAAAATTGATGACCTTACATCAACATGTCATTATTACCCAAAGTCCATAGTTTACATTGGGGTTTACACTTGGTACTGTAAAATGTATGGGGTTGGACAAATGTATTACCATTCTAGTATCATTCAGAGTGTTTCCATAGCACTAAAATTATTCTAAGCTTACTTTATTAATACTAGTATTTGAGGCATTTTTCTATACTTTCCATTAGTTCTTCATACATAGTTTTCTTGAGCCCTTTGAACATATTTAAATTACTAATTCAAAACTTTATTAAGTCTAATGTCAAGGTTTTCTCTTGGACAGTTTCTATTGATTTTTCCTCTTGGTTATAGTCCATGTAATTTTTGTTTCTTTGCACTTCTTAAATTTTGTTGAAAACTGCACATTAAAATAACATTATATGACAAAACTGCAAATTTGAATCCCATGTAGATGCAAAGCAGGTTTACTAATTACGAATCTCAAGAGACAATTCTTACTGTTTGAAGACTGCAAAGGTCATTATTATGCCAACCGCAGAAACAAGAGTCCATATACTTATGCCCACTGTATCCTGGACTACTGTTTAGGTCCACCTTGCACTGCTTATCTATTTGTGTGAGTCCTGTGAGACAGAACACACACACAATGAAGCATGTTTTGCAAAGCAAGTTTGATCTTTATAGATAGGCAGCCAGGGACAGAAGAGGTCCCAGATCCATCATTGACAGGTCCCTTGAGGCTCAGGCAAGCTGCCCAGGGTAGACGGAGTCTTGACTGTGCATGGCCCATTTTGCTCCATATCCGAGAGACCCCGACAAGGCATCCCACCCTGGGTTACATATGTCAGGGGCCATGTGTCCCACTGGGCAAAGCTGTGAAGGATATTGGGCTTCTAGAGGAGAGAAAAACAAAGCAGTTCCTAATTCAAGGTGTTACACTCCCTAGGAAAGACAGGAACAAGCCTTGGGCTATTTCAGGCAGTTCTTTCCTATATCAACATGTTACATTCTCAGCACCTTCTATGGTTATACTGTAACTACAAGCAAGAAAGAAAAACTTGGTCTGTCTAAGGTCACCAGGTAACTGTCCTGTAGCCTCTGCTTCTTTGTTATTGTTTCTGCTTGTCACTGTAGTTTTTGCTTGTTGGTTTAGTGCCTATTTGTAACTAATTCTATATAATCTATATTCATTGTCATGTGTGCCCACTGAAATCTCTGCTCAGTTCACTTCCTGGTCAGATAATAATTGAACAAAGTTTTTCTTAAATGCTTGGAATCAATAAATCTTTCAATGTCTGTGGAGGGGCTCTCTGTGTGTCTAGGGCCACATCTTTGACACTGAGACAGGCAAGTTACAGCTGTGCTTTACCCTTGATATCAAAACCAACTAGATGAGAATGTTTAGCACCCTCTCAGAGTCTTTCTGCTATTGGTATTCTACACAGTGGTGTACAGTTAGCAATTACCATCCAATTTTGCTTATTAGCAAGCGATTTGGAGAGGACAAATGGAACATCTAAATGGCATTGCTCAATTATTAAAAAATTCATAGTAACATTGGAAAGACACACAAATGTGGACCATGCGTCAATAGGCCTAACCATATTTTCTACCAAATAAACTCTGGTAGAGGGCAGTCATTTTTTTACGTCAAGGAAAATCTGGTATTCTGTGAAAAAGAATCAAATGAATATGGTGTGTTGGTTAAAAAATTAGGGCGTAGTTACTCTACTACTTTCCTTGTTACATTTATGAGTAATAATTGATTTATTTCTTAGCAAATTTGAACTACAGGGCAAACAATGCTGTTTGGAATTTTGAAGAAAATTGTAGTATTTTACCGAAGAATATGCCTCTGTGATATAAATCATTTTTGAGCAAAGTGTACTTAAAAAGCAATAGATACTAAAGGATCTATCTAAGCTACCCTTTCTCACATATGGCAGGCCATAAAAGTTCCTGTGGGAAGGAAGCAAGGAAATTGCCTGCTGCCTGTCTGTGTGCCTGATGGCAGAACAGATTCACAGACGGTAAGTACTCCTGTGCACCTTCCCCTCTTTTGGCCTACAGACAGAGATGTCAAGCCTGCTTCCTTATCATCTCAAAGGTGGCCCAGCAGGGCCTGGGGAACCTGGAAGCAGATTTTACAACCTTCCCGCTCTATCCTGCATCTGGGAGCCTGAGATTGCCAATGCCTTTGTCTCCACATGGTGGGTAGTGAGATTTATCATTCTTGTTAAAATACTATTTAAGCACTTCTCTTAAGCCGCTGCGTTGAGAGAGTTATTTTATTCCCCCCGGCATGGGTATAGCACATATTACTAAACCTGCATATTTTTTTCTTGATATTCTGTCTTTTATTTCAGGAGAGTGTCTCAACTGCAAACTTAAGAGGGTTGAGGAAAGATTATACATTTTATCCCCTACAGTTTATTAGGTCAATTCTAATGATAAAATGTTTTGTCCTCATTGAAGTGAAGTGATTCCACAATTTCAAAGCATGATATATTTATTGTGTTAACAGAAAAGCAACTCCTCCCTTGACATTTGTGCTCATTTCTAACTTTTCTATAATTATAGTTGTATTAAAAAGTTTTACATTGGAGAGAGATCCAAGATGGCTGATCACTAGTAGCTCAGGATTGCAGTTCCCAGTAGAAGCGCAGAGAGCCAGTGGACGCCACACGTACCAATAAATTTTTGCTGCCCACGGACCAGGACATTCCCAGCGGAGGAGCCCCATGGGTCGCCAGCGCAACCCTTTCGGCTGGCGTGGCTTTTTTGCTGGCACCTCTGCTTGGCGGCTCTTGGTGCAGAGTAAACGGGACTGAGTCTCCTTTTGTATGATGTTTGGAGCTCTGTGAAGGCAGAGCAGTCCATCCAGCTGATTGAAAAAGGGACTGAAGAGGGAAGCCAGACCGGAGACCCCCGGGCAGAAAAGCACCACGAATTTTAACGCTGCTGTTTTAGCTAGCGTTGTGGGTCATCACAGTGAAAATTACATAGATTCTGGAGCTGGGAATTAACAAGCTGGACGTCCACTGAGAGACCTAATTTGAAAGTTGGTAATTACAAAGACGACAGATGGATAAAAGCATAAAGATGCCAAGAAGCCACCGTAAAAAAAAACTGAGAACACTCAAAATCAGAAAGTCTCTCCTTCTACAGAGGACGCTAGTTCCTCATCAGTAACGGAACAAGGCTTGATGGAAAACGAGTGTGAAGAATCATCAGAATTAGGCTTCAGAAGGTGGAGAATAAGAAACTTCTGTGAGCTAAAAGAATATGTTCTAAACCAATGCAAGGTAAGTAATAACTTTGAAAAAAGGTTTGATGAAATGCTAACGAAAATGGACAATTTAGAGAAGAACATAAACGAATTAATGGAGCTGAAAAACACAATACGAGAAATCCGTGAAGTATGCACAAGTTTTAACCGTTGAATTGATCAAGTAGAAGAAAGGATATTAGAGGTCGAAGACCAACTTAATGAAATGAAACGAGAAGACAAGATCAGAGAAAAAAGAGTAAAAAGGAATGAACAAGATCTCCAAGAAATATGAGACTATGTGAAAAGACCTAATTTACACTTAATAGGTATACCTGAAAGTGACAAAGTGAATGAATCCAAGTTGGAAAATATTTTTCAGGATATTATCCGGGAAAATTTTCCTAAACTAGCAAGGCATGACAAATACTCAACTCCAGGCAATACACAGAACCCCACAAAGATATTCCTCAAGAAGACCAACCCCAAGACACATAATTGTCAGATTGACTCGGATTGAAATAAAGGAGAAAATACTAAGGGCAGCCAGAGAGAAAGGCCAGGTTACCCGTAAAGGGAAGCCTATCAGACTCACAGCAGATCTCTCAGTAGAAACTCTACAAGCCAGAAGAGAGTGGGGGTTAATATTTAACATCCTTAAAGAAAAAAGCTTTCAACCCAGAATCACGTATCCAGCCAAACTAAGTTTTACAAGCCAAGAAAAAATAAAATTTTTTGCGAACAAGCAAGAACTCAGAGACTTCATTACCACCAGGCCTGTTTTGCAACAACTTCTGAAAGAAGCACTATATACAGAAACCAACAACCAGCATCAGCTATCCTAAAAACTTATCAAAAAGTAAAGAATATTACAACAATGAAGAATTTACATCAACTAACGGGCAAACAGCTAGTTAGCCTTAAATAACAGTATTAAATTCACATATATCAATATTAAGACTAAACTTAAAGGGATTAAATGCCCCAATCAAAACATACAGTTAAACAAACTGAATAAAAAGTTAAAACCCATCAGTACACTGTATTCAGACCTTTCTTATAGGCAAGGACACACAAAGACTTAACATAAAGGGATGGAGGTAGATCTACTAATCTAATGGAGAGCAAAAAAAATAAAAATAAAAACCAGATTTGAACTCAGACCTGGAACAAGTAAATTTAATATTTACAGAACCTACCACCCCATATCCACAAAACATATATTTTTTTCAATATTATATCATACCTATTCTAAAAGTGATCACATAATAGGAAATAAATCACTTTTTAGTAATTGTATAAGCATTTCACAGATTTAAATGAAATCCTGAGCAATAGAGCAAGATTCTCTTTCTCTCTCCCTCTTTCTTTCTTTCTTTTTTCTCTTTTATTCTACTTCTTTCTTTCTCTTAAAAAAAAAAAAAAAAACTTCCCCTCTCTCTTTCTCTTTCTTTCTTTTATTCTTAAAAAAAAAGAAAAGTCAAGAAAAGAAAAGGCTAAAAAAAAAAAAAAGTTTTACATTTAAATTATGCATCTTATAATAAACAATACTGTGTTTTGATTATTATAAAAGTATGTCTATATATCTTTATTTATAGCCTCAAATAATTGTTTTTGAAAAACACAGTAAGTAGCTCACATATATTATTTTCCTCTGGTCAGCATTCCCCTTTGGAAATATTTTAAAAGTTATACTAATAAATTATTAATGTATGTGAAGAATTAGATACGTTCTATTTGCAAAGATGTGCTCTGCACAGAGTGGCTTCTTAGCTCACAATCAATAAACAAAGGAAACCTGAGCAAGTATCCTTAAAGTCTATAGAAAGAGGATATTGATAGATATAGGGGGAAAATGGCATAGAAAAATCTTGTGGATATGGTGTCAGAAAAGAAAGTTCTCAGATTCCTTATTGAGTCATTTTGCAGATAGTTTACTTACTGGCACAGCTTGATTCCAAACCACAATTAAATATAATAGAATAAACAACTTTTTAAAAAACACTCCTAGAGATTTACAGATAGCATGCTCATAGAAAAGCTAAGGTACTTATTTGAAGTTCAAATCAAGATTTAAATCTTTAATTTGACTAATGCGATAAAAGGAACATCTTTCTTTCCAGATGCTCCTAATACTTAAAAAGTATAAAATTAAAATAGACTTCAACACAAGATTTATTTTTGTTAGTTTTATATTTCAGTACTAAGTATTTGATCATCAAAATAATGGAACCTTTTAAAAATCTCCTTGAGTGTTTTCACCTTCAGCTTGTCCTCGTATCTTCCTCAAGAGCTCCCTATAATTCGGCCTGTTTTAAAGAGATGCAAGAATCTGCCCTGGCCCAGCCACCGCTTAAATCTTGTTGTTCTTCCCGTCTAAAATCAAATCAATTCTTCTATTAACATGTTATTCTTATATGCTTCGTAAAACTACTTTATTTCTTCTATTAGGTGTTGTTCTTCTAACTTATTTGAACTTCGATGCCTGCCCCTTATTTTGTGTCAGTCCAGCTTCCACACTGATGGACATAATAGTGTATCTCTCCCCGCAAACGTCAGCTCCTCTCTTGCACTCCCACCATTGCTGATTGTAAAATCTTTTAATTATCAAGGCAATAGAGTAACTCATAAGACATTTTGTTATGTTAGTGGCCTTTTTCTATTATTCAACTTCTATTTCAGATTCAAGGAGTTCATGTGCAGGTTTGTTAACAAAGATATATTGTGTGCTGTTGAGGTCTGGAGTACAATCGAGTCTGTTACTGGGGTAATAAGCATAGTGTCTGATAAGTACTTTGTCAATCCCTTACCTCTCCCTGCCCAGTCTACTAGTGTCCAGTGTCTATGTTCTTATCTTTATGTCCACGTGTACTCAGTTTTTAGCTCCCAGTTATACATGAGAACATGCAATATTTTGTTTTCTCTTTCTGCTTCCTGTGGAATCCATGTTGCTGCAAAAAAACAGAATTTCATTCTTTTTATGGCTGCATACTATTCCATGATATATATGTACCTGATTTTCTTTATTCAATCCACTGTTGATGGGCACATGAATTGATTCCATGTCTTTGCTATTGTAATAGTGCTGTGATGAACATATGAGTGCATATCCTTTGGGTAGAACAATTTATTTCCTTTTAGGTATAGACTCAGTAATAGCATTGCCAGGTTGTTTCCATTTTTAGTTCTCTGTGAAATTTCCAAACTGTTTTCCACAGTGGCTGAACTAATTAAAATTCCCACCAACAGTGTATAGTGTGCTCTTTTCTCTGAAGCCCAAGCAACTTCTGTTATCTTTTGAAGTTTTAGTAATAGCCATTCTGACTGTTGTGACATAGTATCTCATTGTGGTTTTAATTTATATTTCTCTGATAATAAAATTGAGCATTTTTTAAATATGTTTGTTGGCCATTTGTATGTCTTCGTTTAAGGAGTGCCTTTATTTCTAACAACTCTGTTATCTGAGGCCTTCTTTATTGGCCTCAGAAGAGGTGAGTCCATGCATTACCAAATATACCCACAATCTGGAATTTTAATACCTGGCCACTTACACAAAGGCTAGCTCAGCCTACCAATGCATTAAAGTTTTCAGGACTCCATACAAACTCTCCTTAGACCCATCCTCCCATTGTAACAAATATATTTCTCTTTGCTGCTTCATGTCCAAACCTCTATAAAGTTTTATTTGTGCTTACCAACTTCTGCTTGTATAAGTTTTTTTCTGAATCCAATATAATTGTTCCCCAGTCACACCCAAAACATTATTATAAAAGTCGCCATTGCCATTCTCAGATCTACACCCAATTAATATATTGTCGAATTTAAATGTTAGCTTGGTCACATTCTTGGTATTTTCTTCCAAACACGCTTTTATTCTTCACATGGGTAAAGAATTATTAAAATCTTTAAGTGCTGCTCCTTTGTTTATTATAAATTCCATCTTTAATTTGTTTCTCCTCTCACACTTTATTATAAGCAATCAAGAGAAGCTATGAAACACCCTAAATATTTTGATTAGAGATTTCTTCTACCAAATATCCTGGTTTATCACTCTTAAATTTTGCCTTCCACAAAGTGCAGTCTCCAACTTAAGATGGTTTGACTTACATGTTTTTTTTACTTCATAATGATGGAAAAGTGATATATATTCAGTAGAAACTGTACTTCAAGTGCCGATGAAAACTTTCTGGTTTTCAGTTTTAGTATATTATTCAGTAAATTACATGAGCTACTCAACACTTCATTATAAAATAGGGGTTGTGTTAGATAATTTTGTCCAACTGTGGTCAAATGTAACTGTACTGATCATGTTTAAAGTAGGCTAGGATAAGCTATGATGT
>PVKP010001504.1:0-116487 GCA_004027715.1 Plecturocebus donacophilus | reverse complement strand
AAAAAATGGAAGAGCAAGGGGCAGGAATGCTTGTCCTCACATGACAGAAAAGCAGAAGGCTTTATAAGGGCCCTAATCTCATTCATGCAAGTTCCACCCTCAGGACTCTTAAAGACAGATCCCTCCTCTTAACACTATTAGACTGGCCATTACATTAAACTTTACATCTGAATTTAGGGAGACGCTCTCAGTCCATAATGGCATAACATTTTAATGCATGTATAAAATTTCTTTAATATCTAAAGATAGTTTAACTTTGGCACCAAATAATCACCACATAGTTTGTACAATTGTGTAATTACAGTGACAGACGCCCAAGGAACACCCAGTGTTTCTAATATTTAATCTATGTCATATATTATAACACAAGTTTTATATGGTTACACTAAAATAATAAAGGGTTCCAAATGAAATGGTTATACAATTAATCCTATTTACTAATTTTATAACGTGTCATTTAAATTGTGAAGATAAGTTTATTGCTCCAAAGCTTGACTACAATATTCTAAAATGTTTTACTTTTTGAAATTACAGGATTTAATAAAAGTTGATGTGCAAAATAAATAGACCAATTGACTTAATGTTTTGTATTCCTCAAAATAAATTTAAAACTAACAACTTATTTAACAATAGAAATAATTTGACCCAATATCTTCTATGTATAGTAGATAGAGAAAAGGAAATCCATAGCTGTATGCAAATGCAACAAAAATAGATTTCTTTGAATAAGTGATTGAGTCAGTCAAAAGTAAGGATAAATATTACACCAAGCCAAGGCAGTACACATGTATATTGTCTTATTTATAGATAAAAAGGAATACTGATATGATGAAAGACATAACTTAAATATAAAATGCATTACATTGTTTTTGTCATTATTATAGTAGGCACCATTATTACTGTTCTGTTCCAAGCTTGACTTTGGATTATTTCTGCTCTTATTATCTCCCATCTTTCAGAAATACTGTAATGTACCAGTTAAGCCAGTTTTGTCTCTATTAAAATGACTTCAAAACTAATGGAAATGTTAAGTTTAAAAGGGGAAATAGGTTGCTTGCATGTGATTACCACCTTTCACTTAGTCGATTGAATCCAATGTGTTTTAGAAGGTATCTAAAAAGGTGATCATTTCTCTTTAACACTGTACTTAGAGCACTAAATAATGCATAACATGCTTTAAAAATAAAAATTGCTTAACAAAGAAGAAATAAATTGTTCTTTTCTCATTAATTTAGCCAACTGTGAATGAGTCCCTTACTCTTACTAAGCAATACTATTTTTAAAATATACATCTTTATCACTGGCAATTCAATTAGATTCAACTCAATACAAGTCAGCTCAATCAAGTATGCATTTATTAAGCAAGCAGCCACATTCATCTATTTACTGTTAGAGTACAAATTATTCATTGTTCTCTCAATTATCCTGTGCTTTATGTCAAGGGTAAGTTGGACATAAAAAAAAAAAAACACTAGGGACACAAAAAATGAAGGAAAGTATGTCATAGATTCTGTCTATAAATGTTACAAGTATGACTTTGATCAAGGAACAAATATGCATATCAGAGAACAATACAGTGTCTATGGCTTCCTGTGTATTGAACAAAGAAGTAAAACAAAATACCTGTGATATTTAACTTATTTGCCTAGTATAAAGTGTTATAAAATGGTTGAACAGGAAAGTAAACCTTTAAAAGTCATTTTGAAATTATTTCTCACCCCTGTTGAAAATATCCAGTGCTCCACTTTGTCATCCTTTTGCCCTGGTCGTTGTTACTGTATCTATAGTTTTGGCTTTTACGTAATGGCTTAGGGCTGAAGTCATGTATTACATAGACTTTCCATATAATCTTCTTTCACTAAAATCCATAAATTTAAGTTTCCTTTATTCATTTTTGTGGCTTGATATCTCCTTTACTTTTATTGCTGAATAATATTTAATTGTATGGATATACCATAACATGTTAATCAATTTATCTTTGGATGGACATTTTGGTTGCTTCCATTTAGGGAGAAGTTAAATATAAATCTGCTGTAAATTTTTTACTTGTAGATTTTCTGTGGACTCAAGTTTTCAACTCATTCAGACACGTACCTATAATTGCTGGATCATGTGGGATGACTATATTTAACCAGGTGAAAAAAAAAGAACACCAAATTGCCTTCCAAGCCTTGCTACAAAAATTGGCATTTCTACAAGAAATGAAGGAGAGTTTCTATTGCTCCAAATCCTTTCTAGCATTGGGCGTTGCCCATTTGTTGTCGTTGTTGTTGTTGTTTCTTAGGATTTTTGGAGAGGAAGTGGATTTTAACCACTTTCAAAGTATAATAATAATACGTTTGTATTAGTTTGCAATTAGCTAATGGTATATGTTGTTGAATATCTTTTTATGTTTATTGGTCATATGTATTTTTTTAAGTAAGATGCCTATTTAGATCTTTTGCACATATTTTTTGATTGGATTGTTTCTTATTGTTGAGTTGTATTAGTTTTTTATATTTTGGATGTACAAAATAATGTGTTTTGCATAAGATAATGTGCTTTGCAAATATTTTTACAAGTCTATGGTTCATATTTTCATTCTTTTAACAACCTCACTCAAAAAATGAAGACTGTTAATTTTAATAAATTCTAACTTACTTTTTTTTTTTTACTCTGTGGATTATGCTTTTGGTGTTGTATCTAAAAGCTTATTATCCATCTCAAATTTATAAAAAAAAAATTCCTTGATTATTTTCTGTAAATTATGTAGTTAGGCATTTCATATTCATGTCTGTTATCCACTTTGAGCTTTGAGTCAATTTTTGTGAAAATACTGATGTCGGTGTCTAGAACCTTCTGTGTGTGTATTTGTGTGTGTGTGTGTGTGTGTGTGTGTGTATGCCTACATGTTCTGGCATCATTTGTTAGAAAGCCTTTACTTTCTTCATTATCTTTGCTTCTTAGGAAAAAGAAACTGTTGATTGTATTTTTATAAGTCTATTTTTTGGCTCTATAATCTGTTTTGTTAATCCATTTGTCTATTTTTTTCAACAATACCATCCTGTCCTGATTATTACAGTGATTCTTGAAATTGGGTGGCATCAGCTTTCTGAGTTTGTTCTTCTTCAGTATGTTGCTGGCTACTCTGGATCTTATGTATTTCCTTATAAGTTATAGTCTCAGTTCATTGATATTAAGAACATCACCTGCTGAATTTTGTTCGTCTGTCTGTTTGTTCTGAGACAGTGTCTTGCTCTATCACGCAGGCTCGAGGGCAGTGGTGTGATCTCGGCTCCCTGCAACCTCTCCCTCCCAGGTCCAAACAATTATCCCTGGCTTAGCCTCCCAAGTAGCTGGGGTTCTAGGCACCGGCCACAACGTCTGGCTAATTTTTGTATTTTTTAACAGAGACAGAGTTTTGCCACGTTGGCCAGGTGGGTCTCAAACTCCAGACCTCAGGTCATCTGCTTGGGCTTCCCAAAGTTCTGGGATTACAGACATGACACACCGTGCCCAGCCGACTTGCTGAATTTTTAATTGGCAGGGTTGAGTCTATAGATCAAGTTGGAAATAATGAACATCTTAAAAATATTGCTTCTTTATACAGCAAATCAATAACAAAATACGAAACTGTTTTCTACCAGTAATTGATTAAAATGTAAATGAACTAAACTTCCCAATAATTTAGATTTGCAAAATGAGTATTAAAACAATGCAAACCAGGAATCAACTATACACTATTTATAAGTTAATAACTCTAGATATGAGGACACATATAAGTTGAAAGTGAAAGGATGGGAAAAGATATTTCATGTAAGTAGTAATGAAAAGAGAATATTCATTTAAATTTTATTTTTACAATTTAAATTTAAATTTTAAAGTGTGTAAAAATACACTTTAAATACATTTTTAAAGTGTGTTTATATTTCATTTATAATATGAATCAATCTACTAGTAAGTTCATATGCAAATGATGATAAAATTTAAGGGATAATAGCTCTAAACTAATAGAGACTTCAAAAACCCTACTTTCCAATAAGGATAAAGCAATCAGACAGAAGATTCATAAAGAAATAGAAAACTTGCAGAAAAACAGGTATCAATTGGACCTCAGACATATACAGACCCCTCCATGTATGGAGGCACAGCAGAAGTCTCAATCAATTCTTAAGAAGTTTAAATTACACAAAGTATTGTTTCCAATCACAATGGAATGAAACATGTGCTACTGTGTGACTGGCTGGATTCCCTGCATAGTGCCATCTTACAGTGGTTCGTGCTTCTAGTGTGTGGGATACTAAAAGTCAATTTTATGACTTAGTAGATCAGATTACATCAAACTCATGATATAAATCTCAGCTTATGGATAACTTGAATATCATGCTCGGTTAGCCAGTGTTAAAGATTTATGCATGTCAGCTCATTCTCATTATTGACTTCAGACTCTTTCCCATTATGGTTACTAGGACCATCATGTCTTTGGCAGATCAGATGTATCCTGCCACTTGACCTCTACTACACATCCCAATATCCCCATTAAACTCAGGAAGCTCTTTTATGATGGCAGCATTTTACACTGTTACCTTTAGCATTACAGTGAATTATCTCCACTGATCACTTTAAGGACACCAGCACTGTCTTCCTCAATATATCTCCCAAAACCTTGATAAAAAGACTCTCTCCTCAACATTTTCAGAGTAGATGGTGTGTGAGTAAGCAGATCTTATGTAATAAATTTACTTCTATATTCAATAACCTTAAAGCTTTGAGTATCTTCCTCTACCAGGGAAGATTATTTCTCATCTCAAATTCCTTCTAAGTAGAACACCTTAGAGTATATATTTATGTAAACCAGTTGAGGACAACAGTAAAGCAGCTTCCATCCTCTCTATCTAAGACATTAAATCCTTACTCAATTCATATATACATGCATGTGATCCAATATTATATTACTTCCACCCTTATATAACATCTGTAAGATCCAATTCCCTACATATTTCCAGCTCTCAATGAATACACATTGACAAATTTTAATTGTTTTGATCTGTTTTCTCCCTTCTCTTTAGTTATATTTTGTACCAGGAAATTGCAGAGAGTAATAGGTTGATAAATGAGAGTTCATCTTGATATTGTGGAGAATCAGTAGCCACCTGCAAAATAAACCTTCAAGAGAAATTACTGCAGTTTGTCAAGAAAGAAGGACAGTCTACTTAACAGGGGAAGGAAGGCTATTGTTAAGGACAAAGAAGTGTGGTAGAGTGTCCAGGTTCTCAGCTTCATAGAAGTCTGCTCAGATGACCTGATCCCAGTTTTCAAATCAGTGTCATAACTTCACATAAGAAACCCTCCAATATTGTGCATTAAATTGGAATGCAATTCAGCAACCCATAGAATTAGGCTTGGGTTTGTTTGTCAGAATGAATCTATGACTAGAGGATGTAATATTTCTTTTATAACTACTTAAAAAGTTCATAGTATCTTATGCAGATGTTCCTTTTGAATTTAAATTCCCGAATTCATTATTTCCCTTTTTCCAAGTTCCACATTACTCTGAAGCAACCAAAAATCCAGAGAATCTTTATACTTTTTATTTCTACTAAAATGTTCTGTGACAGCTAGGAAGTCACCCAGACCTTGCATTCTGTAAGCCTATGTCCAGAACTGGCTCAGTATTCACTCCTTCTGTATACTCTCAGTCAAATGAGTTACAGGACAACCACTGTTGAGGTTGGGAAGAAACACTCTAACTCTTGATAAAAGGAGCTGAAAAGTTACCAAGCAAAGAAGCTTGGCTGTCAGGAGGGGATTAATCATATCTTTTTTTTTTTTTTTTCAAATAATCTAATGCAGTAAGAAAATTAATTGACCTAACACTAAATAGTTATATTTGTCCCATTTATCATTTTATTGACTTTACTCACTGTAACTAGAAAATAACATTCCTCAGAGTACATAATAGATCATATTTGTTTTTAGACACTTGACCTCTAGCATAGTTCTTAGCAGATGGCCATTAACAATTTCTTCAATGAGTAATTTATTAAATAATGAAATTTTTTTCTATTCTTATTAGAAAAACTAAGTCTAATGTGGAAAAAATGTTGATAGTCAATCAAAGACACTCGTAGCCCTTTCAAAAAGACTAAGTCAGATTTTTACTGTGTGCAACAAGTTATCTTACGTTAGAAAATAGTTATTTAGTACTATTTTTAAAAAGCTGTGTCCAAGAGTGCCAGCTAGAAATGTACAAACTTTGTTGAACATTTGCTGCTTCAGTTTACCTACACGTACAAAGCATGAGCTCAACTTTGAATACATACCTAAAATATAAAACATTTACTCATCTATTTTCATGATTTAAGAGCTCCATATTTTGAAACTCAGATTACTCAATGCTTGGAGAGCCACACACAAATATAGGTTTACTTAGTATAGAAAAGAATGTTCTTTCTTAAACTCTTTCACATGAAGCATTCTATTCTAAAATAAGATTGATCCTCAAGAAATTAAAAGTATCCACTAAAACGTGAAATTAAATAATATTTTAATGATTAGTTTTAAACAATTCTGAGGTGGGAGGCCAGGAGTGCTTGCCTTCTGGTTATGTCTCCGTGATTGAAGCAGGATCTGGTGGAAACGGGATGCAGTGAAGAAGCCACACCAGTAGGTGGTGACAAAAGCAACCTTGATTTGCCCTCACTGCTCATTGGCATAAAGATACAGTGCTCGGGCCGGGCGCGGTGGCTCACGCCTGTAATCCCAGCACTTTGGGAGGCCGAGGCGGGTGGATCACGAGGTCAAGAGATCGAGACCATCCTGGCCAACACGGTGAAACCCCGTCTCTACTAAAGTACAAAAAATTAGCCGGACGTGGTGGTGCGTGCCTGTAGGCCCAGCTACTCCGGAGGCTGAGGCAGGAGAATTGCTTGAAACCGGAAAAACGGAAGTTGCAGTGAGCCGGGATCGCGTCACTGCACTCCAGCCTGGCGATAGAGCGAGACTCCGTCTCAAAAAAAAAAAAAAAAAAAAAAAGATACAGTGCTGCTCTGGCCACTTGCCTTATATCACACAGAGGTGATTTTGTATGGTTATGGAAACTCCCACCCTTTTTGCAGAAAGTTCTTAATAACCCTCCTCTCAATTAGTGCATAATCAAAAGTAGATATAAATACAGCTGCCAACAGCCCACAGATGCTGATTCTGGCCACACTGCCTGTGGATTATTAGCCCTGTTCCTTGAGGAGCACTACTGATTCCATAGAAGTTGCTTTTGCTCACAACAGCTGGCCCTTGCATTCTTTCCTGGGTGAAGACAAGAACCTTCCTACTGCATCAGTTCCACGTTTTCACCTAAAACAGCAGCAAATCAGCTGCTTAAGGTGAAATTATTGTTACAATTACATATATGCACAAAAGCAAGTACATTGTGTGTGTGTGTGTGTGTGTGTGTATGTATTATCCATATTCATATGGGGTATTTCATGAAATAAAAAAATAAACAATTTTTTTGAAACTAGATCTGAATGAGTTGGTACTTTAAAATACAGACTTTCAGCATTTTGAATATTTAGTCCAAATTACTGTTTAGTTAACAAACTCTAAATGCCAGTCTGTAAAGTTGAAACACAACATATAAGTGGTCTCAACCTCAGAAAAGTATAATTTTAGAAACAGTGTGGATATAAAATTTCAAGACTAAATATAATTGGGTTCTTTGAAAAGCTGAGCTAATGCCTTCACCATGCATCCTGTACAGCCTGCAGAATCATGAGCTAATTAAATCTTTTTTCTTTATAAATTACCCAGTCTCAGGTATTTCTTTATAGTAATACAAAAATGGACTAACACAATTGTATACACTTTTATTTGAAAATGAAAAAGCAAAGATTAAAATTGTTTAAAACCAATGGGAATGATAAAACAGCATAAATAAACCTATTTTAACAAATGCCATAAATAAGGACCATTCAATTTTTTCATTAAAAAAATAAGTTTTAATTGGGAGGCTGAGGTGGGTGAATCATCTGAATCTGGGGTTTGACGCCAGCCTAGCCAACATGGCGAAACCTTGTTTCTACTAAAATACAAAAATTAGCCAGGTGTGGTGACATATGCCTGTAGTCCCAGCTATTCAGAGACTAAGGCAGGAGAATCACTTGAACCTGGGGGCAGAGGTTGCAGTGAGCCTTGGCACTTCAGCCTCCGCGACAGAGTGAGACTGTCTCAGAAAAAAATAAACCAAAAAAACTTTGCTAAAAGACCCTCTCTGATACTGAGTTCTCTGTGAAGGTAGTAGCGTTTACAGTGTGAACTAAGTCTTCGGCAGCCACCTGTTACATCAACAATGATCCGAAGAGACTTTGAGCAGATTCTCTATTACGTGAGCAGCAGGGAAAATGACAAAGGATGAGTTTTAAATGTCATACTTTACCTTTGTTTGCATTGAGAAAAATTCATTGAAACCCACCTGTATAGCATCCTCATGAATTCTTATATTTAAAATACAACTGGAAGCAAAGGTAACATCAAGAAGTTTGCTTTATTACTGGAATGTTGAAGTTTATTACAATAATTGGCTTAGTCTTCTTAAAACCAGTTAATAATAGGCACTGTGGTTCTGTTATTTGAATATACATTTAATTTTTTGGCTTCATTTATTTTCTAAATTTTCTGTATTTATTATAAGCAGAATATCTCTACTATACTCATGTATGAAATGGCAAATAATTAAAAATAGATTCTTAGATATATTAAATAAAATGTTTTACATTTAAGAGAGTAATTCATAATTTCTACATGCGAGCTATTGGAAAACAGTTGAGAAATCAATAAGCATTAATAAAATTGAGTCAAATGTTCCCTGTTAATAGTAACTTGATTTAAAACAAAAATTATAAGATTTTATATTTTTGAAATAATCAAATATTAGTATAATAGTGGTTGATAACGAAATTGCTTCTCTGGAGTTATAAAGGAATCATAAATATGATTTGTGTAAATGCTAGAATGGAAATGTGAGAGAAAATTGCCAGCAATTCAATATTGAGATGAATACATCAAGTCCATATAAGTTATCAATGGCCATGTGCAGGGAGAAATATCATGTGTTTAACAGATGATATTTGAAAGCTAGATTGAGCCACGTATGCTCAGTTAAGTCTCTTAAGCTGCTTTATCTTCAAACAGGATAATACCTACTCTGCAAAGTGGAGTAGATTCAGATAACACTGAGTGAAGGTGCTAAGTGCTACAGCGTAGGCTTCCACCCAGTGGTTTTGGGATTTGTGCAGTATGTGTTCCATGTTGAATGTGTCTGCATTAACATTTGCCATCCTTTATAATTCTTACAGTTCTTTCCCCAAATTACAACGAATGGAGGCTGGAAAAGTATATTTCTGAGGCTCCTTCATGACTGGTATGCCAGATAAAATTTTAAGTATAGAAAATAAAATCAACTTTTCTGAGATGAGACTACAGACGAATGTGCAAAGCCTTTTCTATTTTCAAGAAGCAGTTTTTTACACAATGCTTTGTATTCACATTGAATGAACTTCCATTAGAATAGCACACCAACTGTATCATGAGTTTTTAAATAAAATCGTTAATGATTTTTCACATCTCTCCCTCTGACTCTTAGAGGGTCAGAAGAGAGAATACCATTCCGCTTTGTATAAGAAAGAACTAGATGCATTTCTATCACATGTTAAGTTCTCAGTAAATGTTAATTGGCTCACAATAAGTTACCACAGCATTGTGGAAACTAAGTAAAATTATATCACGTTTTCTTGGAGTAAATTCTGTCTAAGGAATGTAAAAGCTCAAAATGCATAAATCCTGGGTTAAAATGTTTTAAGAACATGCAATTCTTTACTTTCTACGTTGTTATAAAATCTGCCTAGAAATTGCAGTGAGAATGGCTTTCATAACCACAATGATATTGAAGGGTTAAATCTTTATTTCTGTCTGTGGGTGATTAAAATATAATATTGATTTAGTAAGGAAATAAACTTATTTGATTAAAGTATTAAAATGGATTATGAATAATCTTATTTTAATTATATATGATGAACAAAATCCCTCAGAAAAATATTTCCCTAAATATTGCCCTAGGTATTATTGCTTAATTTATTTAATTCTTTTACAGAGTAAGGAGATAATTTCATTATCATGTACATTTATTAGGATTTATATTCAATTTATATGATCCCTTTAGTAAGGGATGTTCTGAAATTCCAGATATATTTACCATCAAACACTGATTGTAATATTTGGTTTAAAAATGTCACGGATATTACTGAATAAACTTAATAATTAAATACTACGTTTAGGATTTGGAATCAAAAAAAGATAAATAATATTTTGTTTTATTACCATTTAAAACAATCTTGTTTTATGTCAGAAGAAAAGTAATTTTAATACTCATGGATATGTATATACTTGATATGTTTGCATTAACAATATGAAAAAGATATGTTTCTTAAATAACCAGTTTTGATTTTAGGAATGTAATGCTTATTGGAAAAAAGCTTTGGAAATAGCATTTATGCTGCATTATATGTTGTACTTTTTTCATTTGAGTTTGTTATCAATACAGTTAGAAGTTTAAACATTATTTTTGACCAATTTATAAATCTGCTACCCATGCGTTCTTTATACATTGAGCTGAAAACTTGCTTTTCACATTTAGCCTGAGGTATGGTAGCACACCTAACAAGGGGGCCTTACAGCTACAAGTTTCAAATCCCAAATGAAAAGCTGGGTCCCTTGACCTGTTCGCCAGAGAGAAACGTGTTTACTAGTGCAGTTGTTAACAGGCAAACTTAAAATGTGTTAGCCCTAACATATATCTTTGGGGCTTTACATAAACAAAAATATATAAATAAAAATGGTGTTCATTTTTGTAAAAGGACATGAAATGCAATCTTCTATATAATACTTTTAGTACAAAAGACTAAAATCTATATTTTCCCTAAAATATGATTCATACACATGAATTGAAAGTGTACAGTTCTATCTGAGATATGTAGGTAAGAATATTCTGGACTACTCTGTAAACCACATTTAGTGAACACAAATTTCAACCCTGACCATAGACAGTATATGTCAGAACTTCCTGGAGTTCTTTGCCTCAGCAAATAATTACATTTACCTTTTTAAAATTTTTAATCCTGTCCATTAACCACATCCTGAACAACCACTACATGTTAAATTTGATATTATACCTAGCACAAATATGTAGGAAAAAAAAATAAAGTATGGATCCAACCCTCCTGGTAATCAAAATATTTAAAAATAGTTGCCCTATCAAATGAAAGTTGTTAGTTCTGATAAGATAATTTTGCCCTATCCAATTAAAAAGACATTATAAGATCTTGAATCCGAGAATAAAAAATTGTACCAAATAAAATACTTGTTTCTATCTACATATTAGATCTTAATAATGCAATCATAACTTGATCACTATGTTTTCATTTTTGGACAAATTAATATTACAGAGTCACAGTAAATATTTCAATTAAACATTCTTTCTTTTAAAGTACTTTTCCTATGTGAATTTATGTAGATGATTGATTAAAAATAGATTTTTTGAAACATGACAGTCATTTCCCTCGGGCTCTTCACAGATGCACACTATTTTTCATGTAAATAAAAACTCAGATATAGTCCAGCTGAAAGTTTTTATTTTTATTAACTTTAAATGTGTACCACAGAAAGATCACAGATGTTTTGATATTGCTTGCTTTTTTATTAGATGATTATAAAATAGACATTACAAAACATTGATATGTATTTATGTATTTAAAAACTCTTGCTGACATATTTTTAAATCACCATTCCAATGGGTTTTTATTGCTGTTGCAGTCAAAATGTAGACTTTGATTGACATTTTCCAGGAGGAGAATTCTGAGAATAATAATTGGATATTCTGTAACATTGTTCTTTAAGAACTGTTAGCTCTGTTGCATTTTCTTGGTTTGACATTTTGCAAAATTCTACTGTCTTCATTTGCAAGGTAGAATGGAAAGTTTATGGAGACTTGGACAACTTTTCTGTGAAATATGCCAATTAAATAAACAATTGAGATTGGAATGTGTGTGGCTTATAATACATTAGACAGAAAAAAAGAAGAAAAAAATCCAAAAGTGTGAACAGTTCTTTATGAGCTCCTAAAAAGCAACTTATTCTTGGTAGTTGGAATTTCTTTTGTTTTATCTCTGTAATAAGGGTTAGGTTTGAGTTATATTTTATACATAATAAAACTTCCTTCTATAAGGATATGGTGGTGTGATATTACTAACTGTTAAATATAAATATGACTAACACATTAACAGTGTGTTCAACACCAATAATGTCAATTTAACATAATTTGACTTCTACAATATATTTCCTTTAGATTCCATTTAAAATCCAAGCCCAAGAAACATATATTTTGTGTATAATTTATGCTAAACTTTATGTTGAATTCTGAAGACAAAATGATAAATATGACAAGACTCCTGCTCTCAAAGAATCTCACTTCTACTTGAAAGAAAGAAATTTGGCAGTAAATTACACCAGGTGGTAAGTGCAAAGAGCCTCACCCAGAGAAAAACATTGTGCTATAATTGAAAAAATATGGGATTTTAAATTATGATATAATAATAACATCATTTTTATTATATGAGCAATGCTTTTAAGTATTTGTTTTCTGAGGTAATAATTTTTCTTGCAGAGTAATTCAAAGCATGAAATTGGGTGAGTGATACAAAAGCAGGTATATATGATTTAGTCTCAAATATCTGATTATTGTTTACTCACAATCATCAACACAGTTCTCCATTTTCATGATAGTATCCTTTTAAAAAACATGGGTGAAGTCAGGATAAAGCATTTCAATTTAGCTGCCATCATTTAGACTACAAATTACTACAGGGTCACTTCCCTAAATGATGCATTTTTAGACTTAGAATAACAGGGAAGTGCAAAAACAAATCCACTTATTTTATTCAGTGGGTATGAAATATAGTACAATTGATCACTTCTTTATATGGGTGCCAGAAGATCTTTGCTCACTAATTTCTTCCTCACCATATTTCAAAGAATGTTTTTTGTTAACCTGCTTCAGAACTTCCACAGGCTAAATTATGAGGACATTGTAGAAGTTTTATCTGTAGTGAATGCAATAGGGCAAAAGAGCGGAACACGTTTTCTTTGAAAGGAAATTAAATAATGCATGAGAGGGCTAATGATTTTGCTGAGTACCAATACAACACTTTTCAAGAGATCCCACCATCGTAGAAATCCTTAGATTGTATTCTATCCCCCCCTGTCTACTAGCCTGGTGAGGGACAAATGTTAAGAGAATGAAAATACTAGGTGTAATATCCAGCAAAACCTGTGTTATGTTGGTCCAATAGATTTTAGTTTAAGATAAAAACAGCTCTCTCTATTTTTTTCAAATATGAATTTTAAAATGAATCTAATAATTGTACAAATTCAATCAATGTTTTTAAGTGGAGGCTTTGGCTGGGTGCAGTGACTCACAGGTGTAATCCCAGCACTTTGGCAGGTGGAGGTTGAAGGATTCCCTGAGTCTAGGAGTTCAAGACCAACCTAGGCAACATAGGGAGAAAGCCCATCCCTACAGATAATCATCATCATCATCATGATGAATTATCTGGGTATGGTGGCATGAGCCTGTGGTCCTAGCTACTCGGAAGGTTGAGGTGGGAGAATTGCTTGAGCCTAGAAGCTCGAGGCTGCAGTAAGCTATGATCGTGACGTTGCACCCTATCCTGGGTGACAGAGCAAGAATTTGTCTCAAAAAACAGAAATAGTCAAGGATTTGGCAGAATGAAAAAATGACCGCCATGTATCTACTGATAACATTATCATGTCATAATGGAACATTTAGTTTTTCTCAACTATAGCACCATGTGCGAGGCTCTCCACACATCCTATTCTTCACCTTAATCAGATATCATACTTACCACCTGCTGTATTTACTGCCAAATTTCTTCTTCCCAACTAGAAGTGAGATACTTTCAGGGCAAGAGTCTTACCATATTTTCCACTTTGTTTCCAGAATTCAACAAAGCTTAGCATAAATTATACACGTTATATATGTACTGTTTTGAAAATGTATTTAACATGCCACAGTGATTAAGTATCCTTCAAAATTTTTAGAAAAGAGATTATTGTACAACCGAAATGATGAGAAATGTTCTTCATGAAAACCAATTATCATGGATGCTTAAAATTAATTTTCATCAAAGTAGTCAAATAATATATTAATTTATCAAGGTTAATAATACTATCTTCATCTTATAAATGAGAAAACTGAGTCCAAGTTAAGTTCATTTACAGAAATTAGAGAATTACTAATATAAATAGAAATCATGGCAGCTTTTTTAGGATCAAACAATCTGATGACATAAATGAAATTTAACTCAGAAAACAAAATATTATAAAGGCTCTTCAAATATATCATCTCACAAATTGACCACGAAATAGGACAGATGTCTAATATTTATTCAAATAAATGTATACTACATCAAAATGAATTCCTTAACAAATCTCAAATAACAGTATTCCAACTGACAGTATTACATGTAAAAGTTTGCATCTTAAAATGGAAATCAAAATTTTCTACTCATTTTTGTTTTTTACCATAAAAATATGACAATATAATGTTCTCATTTTAACTTATAAATTATGCAGAATAGAAGATTGTTGCATTACGCTTTCTCTATAGAACCCTTGAAACTGAAAGATCTATGACTCAGAGGCTTTTATACTTAAAATTGATAAAACAGAGCAAGATTACTAGACACTATATGTATTTCTTTTACATATGAATTTAGCTTATACTGGAAACATATTTATCATAATTTATTATTTCATAGCCATTTCCATAAAGTATTCCTGTCTTCTTTCACTCTCCCAGCCTGAGTCTCAAAAGCACAGCTCAGCCCTCCTATCTCCATGGTCATAGACGGACACACTCCTGCTGTGAAGGGCTTGTCCACGCTGTGAACAGGCTGCCCTCAATCATAAGCACTTACTGCATAGAAAGCTTAATTACAAGCACTTAGATTCTATGCTTAATTACAAGCAATTATTTGGAGTTTATAATTACAAATTTTTGTTGTTAATATCCACAACCTCTTCTCACTGTGCCACAAGTAGGCAGTGTTCAAGGTTCTAACTTTGGGGCTCACCCTAATCCAGGTGAACCAAGCTTTCAGGCCAGAATTACTGGAGCTAGACAGATTCCATAGATCTCCACTGAGTTTCACCAGAAGACTCTCTGAAGACTGACACTTACAACTGAGAAAGTGAAAGAGCACCAGTACTATGCTGCACATTTACATGAGCAACAAATGGTTCTTCCACGTAAACGACAGAGCACACGTGGAGAGCAGTTTAACTATTCCTGGTGGTGAGTTCATTCTCTGCCTTCTGCTAAGAGTGAACAGTTTGATGATAATGTGCCCCTTCACAATAGGGATTTCTTTCCCTGTCTATTCTGAGTTCATAGAAGAAATGCCTGCTCCTTCTTGTCACTGCCAAAAATAATGTAACAAGTAGTGAGCAAAACACATTTAGTTCTTACCTGAGGGGAACTTAGATTCTCATGAGGAATAGAGGAGAGAAACAAATCGGTGACAAGGTGAGCTAATATTTAATGAGGTTTTACAATATGCCAGCCATTGTTCTGATTTTGTTTACACTTACTAAAATTCATTTAATCTTTATACTAACCCTATGAAGTTGAGTATAACTTCCCTTATACAGATTTGGAAACTGAGGCACTGGATTAAAATAGTTATCAAATCATCTGGTTTCACATAACTATGAAATAACAGAAACTTTGAAAAATAAATCTTTAAATTTATCAAAGAAATGAAATCATAGTACTTGCTATGAAGAAAACTATAGAGTTATTTTTAATTAGAGACTTATGTTTCTTTTTATTTTAGTGGGAGCATACAAGGAGTACCTCTGTACAATGGTGGCTCTGAATACAGTCCTGAGAAAATGAAGAAACAAGCCACGTGCCCACATAGAGAAAACATGTTCCAAGCAAGGGGAAGAACAAGTGCAAAGATTATTAATAGGGATGTGTTTGGCTTTAAAGACTGAAGAAGTCATAGAGAGATGAGAAAAATGACAGGAGACAAGGTCACAGTGGCAGAGATGGGACCAGATTATGAGACATCTTGAGCTAAAAAATATAATTTTACTCTGGCCAAATAAGAAGTCACGAGAAAAGTTTAAAGTTTTAAAGAAGAGTTTAAAGAAAAAGAGAGAGAGAACATGAGTAATTTTAATAAAACCTTAAAGGGTTTATTTATGTGTGAAATTGGAGTAAATAGAATGAAGAGTAGAATCAGTAATGGTAGGTAAGAGGTTTTCAAAATTCAGAAATAATTGATGATTTAGATCCCACAGTATTGAACCGTATTTTTTTTTCACCTCTTTTCTCATTATTGTAACTCGTGGACCATTGTGTGTCTTGTGTCATCTAATTCGTGTGACTGCATGTTAACCAAAACAAAGGTTGAAATAAATGGCTGTTATAATTACACCGTGAACTTTAATCTTTTGGAGGTAATTTGGGTCTTTGGAAATGTGATAAAATCAGCATGGTAGAAAGGAGAAACATAGCTAAGTAGAAGGCAGACAATCACCAAGTTAAGTAGACGAGACCTTGGGGAAAACTGTCTCCATGCCTGCTCCCTCTTCCAGCCACCTGGTGCACAATCTGCTTTCGTAGTTCCGGATACCTTCCTGAACAGACAAGGAGCATGACGGGAGAATCCCAACCAGCAAATAGGATGCAACTTAGAGGAAGTGTTATTCTATATATGGAAGCTGTGATGGACCAACTCTCACTGAGACGCAGACATGCAAAGACAATAAGGTGGATTTGGAAAGTGATGATGGGGGTAGTGAGAAGGTGTCTGGTTTAGGATATTTTAAAGACAGTGCTTATAGAATTTTTTAAAGGATTGGGTTGTGAGTGCGCAGTTCCGGGAGTTCGATTTTGACCTAGATTTGATAGACAGCTGCACTTGTGTGTTTATCATAGCACTGTCCACAATAGTAAAGTCACAGACTAACCAGTGTCCACCAATGATTAATTGCATAAAGAAAAAATGGTGTATATATACACCGTGGAATACTATGCAGCATTAAAAAATAAAATGATATCCTTTGCAGCAATATGGAGCTATATGCCATTGTCCTAAGCAAACTAACTCAAAATCAAATCAAATATTGCCTATTCTCACTTATATGCAGTATTTGGAAATCAAATATATGCAATTTTGATTTTCAAATATTGCATATATTCACTTATAGGTGGAAGCTAAACAATGGCTACCTGTGAACACAAAGATGGAGATGTTAGACCCTGGAAACTACAAAATGGGGCGAGTGGGTTCAAAAACGACACCTGTGAACACAAAGGTGGAGATGTTAGACCCTGGAAACTACAAAATGGGGCGAGTGGGTTCAAAACGACACCTGTGAACACAAAGATGGAGATGTTAGACCCTGGAAACTACAAAATGGGGCGAGTGGGTTCAAAAACGACCTATCGGGTACAACGTTCAATATTTGGGTCACGGGTACACTAGAATCCCAGTGTTCACCATTATACATGTATAATCCATGGAAATTACTGAGGCAAGTCTCAATCATTTCATGAGGTTTTTCGCCGAAGTTAAGGATGTGCACAGGAAGACAATTTTATGTCTTTCTCTAAAGATGACTTTGAAGGCTTCAACATTTAATGAGGAAAGGGCAAGGCTGGGCTCAGTGGCTCATACCAGTAATCCTAGCATTTAGGGAGGCCAAGGCGGGTGGATCACTTGAGGTCAGGAGTTTGAGACCACCCTAGCCACCATGGTGAAACCTCGTCCCTACTAAAAATACAAAAATTTGCCAGAAATCGCTTGAACCCGGGAGGTGGAGGTTGCAGTTAGTCAAGATGGTGCCACTGCACTCCAGCCTGGGCAACAGAGTGAGACTCTGTCTCAATACATAAATAAATAGAGGAAAGGGCAGACACTGAGGAAAGAGGGAAAGAAAATTAAAAGGTATGGTAGGTAAGAGACAAACAGTTACATCTTTTGACTCTTTGTTCAGCCTTTCACTGAAGACACAATTTACATGTGAGGGGGTGTAGAGGAATAGTCACGTATGCCTTCCCCTGGCTCAGTGAATCTGCGTTCTCACATAACATAAGGTAGACAATAGGACAGAGGAAGCCATCACATATGCATTTGTCTCCTGTCAGCAGAGAGATGACTTTGAGTTCTGTCCTTTGTCCTGTACCTATGAAGACAAGCTATCCATTTACATTGCCAGGGTGAAATTCAACAGAACTGTTTTAGTGTAAAGATCTTGTAGCCACAAGGAATTTTCTTGTCAGTAAGTTGTGAGAAAAGTTTGTGGGTTTTTATCTTTGTAACAATCTTAATTAGGAATCAAATGGGAGGCAGGATTGTGTGACCCAGTTCCCAGCTTGACTTGTTCCTGTGACTAGAGTCCAGAGGCCAGAGACTTATTTTCTTCTCACACATACAATACCCTTGCAACAAAAAAGCATATGTACTTCCTGCATCTAAGATTTTTTTTCAAGAGTCGACTGGGGAGATGTTAAGCCTGTGGTGATTATTAAACACCCAAATGAAGATGCTGTATAGAAGAATAGTGTGGAGGTTTAAGTTTGGAAAGGATCGTATTCAAAATCATGAGACAAGATATCCACTCAGGGAATATGTGGAGTAACAAAAGAGAAGTCAAGTACTCTATATCTTAAAGTATTTCAGCATCCAGAAGGCAAATACTGGAGGAGTAATTGAAGAAAAAGACTGGGGAAGAGTCACTATAAAATAAAAGGGAAACCTTGAGAGTGCAGTTTTACTGAGCTCAAGTTAATAATAAGAAAGAAGTTGGTTTTCTGCTTTTATCCATAATAAGGGAAAGCAACATTGTTCAGTCCTGCTGAGAAGTCCAGTCAGATGAGGACTAAGAACCGTGGACCTACTCATTATTAAAGACCATGATACCAGTTTAAAAGGAGTGCTGAGAAAAAGGCTGATTCAGTTTGATTCAAAAGAATCAACTGAAGTAAATTAAGGTAAACTGTAAAAGCTCGCAGAATGTTTCTGTGAAAGAGCAAAAACTACTGTGATTGACTCCTTGATCTGCCAAAACATTTTTTTTCTGTCTTCCACAGTATTGAAGTTGTACTGAACACATGGCGGATTCTCCTTCAGACAGGGTTCTAGGCGAGTGGCAGCTTTGGCTCCTGAGTGCTTGTGCCTGTCGCAGCGGGCAGGAGCTATGCAGTTATTCTGCACCCTTGCTGCTGCGGTCCTTACCTCCCGATGGTTTCCCGAAGCCAATTCCATGGAATGTTTTCCAGCTTCAGGTGTTCAAACAGACTGGTGGGGATGGTGAGTCCTGATAGAAGTTCGCAACCCCTGGATTGTGTTTCATGTGCCCATTCTCCAGCTTTCTACCGTGGGAGCAGACAGTTGCCAAATGGGCCAGTATTGCTCCAGTGACTGACCTAGAGGGCGAGCCAACCATCGGACTGTCACATTGATTGTGTCAGCTCCTGAATTCCTGTGTTAAATCTTTTGATAATTAAAATACCTAGATTGGTTCTGTTTCCTGTGCTGTTTGCTGACTGATTAGGGTGGACGGTGCCTATGCTGTGTCAGAACAGGGCATGACTCCTCGGTGTCCGTGGTGCTCACAGGGAGACATGTAACCCAGTCACAACCATGTAGTCCCAAACTGTGGAGACGAAATGAACAAAATGAAGGCGAGTTCTGCCTGTCATCACACCTCATGTTGCTTTGTTTTACTACTATGTATATACAGAAGACGGAAGTTATAAGAATGGCATTGAATAACAATAAACAACATGTTTAATTCTGATTTCATAAATTGAGATGAGGTATGATGAAAAAGGAGAAAAAGATGACATACCCCAGGTCCAAATAGCACCACATTTTTAAGAGCATCTATTGTACTTCATAAGCAGCGCTATGTGCAAGAGGTGTTTAAAATACTGTTTTTCCACAGAACACAAATGAGCAACTGTCCTAATAAATGTCACATGGTGAAATTCAAAAGGAGTAATTTAAAATATTAAATTGTACTGCAGAATAAATTTGGCTTAGGATGAGCATTGAAATCTAGCCTTATCTACAAAGAATCACTACATTAGTACACTTTAAACTTAATTTATATCAGATGTGTAGGCAATATGAAACTACTGTACTCTTAGTATTTTAGAGTTGTGTAGAATTGAGATCAACAATAATCACGCCCAATGAAAAACTTAAACAATTGATAGCAAAAAAAATGAAGTTGAAACATCGATTTTTAACAAGGCAGTCAATTCTGATTAGCTAATGCATTTTTTAAACGACCAAATATACCTAATGGTATAAGTAAAAATATGATATCATTTATTTAATCATACAAATCTTACTTTTATTTTGCATTACTGTAATCTGATGACCCAATGCTTCATTACACAGTCAGAAAAGGAGAGGAGATTTAAGTCAAAACCATAATAATTTCAGAAGCTAGACAGAATTATAATGTAGTGAATGGCTGTAATTTTTCACTTAGTTGTAATAATAAGAAAATACATTAATAGAGAAATTCTAGAAAGGCTAAGCTATCCATATGATAAATCTGAGAAATTACAGTTGGATGAGACCAAACAATGAGCTGCATTTGAAGATGTCCGAACTGTTTGTTGCTCTTCCTGTGGTTTATTCATTCAGTATATTTTGTATATTCTGGATCAGTCACTGTGAAAAAATCCAAGGGAAAAAGCAATACAGTCACCAGAATATTTTACCAAGGATTCAGTCATACGTAGCTAAACATCATAGGGTGTCATACATAATGTATTTGCATTTGAACCCTAGAGGTTCAAATTAAAACTATTTCCTTAATAAATTACTCAGTGTCAGGTATGTCTTTAGCAGCAGGGTGAAAACAGACTAATACGAGAGGGCTATAGGAAAGAGAGGCAATTATGCCTCAATCATTCCACTGAACATTAGCTGAGAGTTTGTACAATTATGTTTTTTTAAAAAGTATTAAAATTTGCTTTGAAATTATAAAATATTTATATGTAAATATTAAATCAAGTCTTTGAAAACTACTATTACCCTAAATTAAATTAGTATAGTTCTTCATTTCTTTTTCAATTTACAAAGTAACATACCATATTGAAATAGGCAATGCCAGAGTAAATATTTATTGTATTCAACAAAGTTATAATAGAAATTAAAAAGTTAACTAGTATAGTTTTTGAATTGTTCTTATCATTAAGTGAAAAAAGTATATTAAATAATTTTAATAAGTTTTGAAAATGCTATATGTGTTTCTCACCAGTTTGCTCTTTTCAAAATGACATTTATAAATGTTTTGTAACTTAAATAGAAATAGCACTAGCAATGATACTAATGTAAATATGAATTAATTTGTGTATAGAAACATTATTAAATATTGATTTTGCTTTATACTGTTCTATTGTGTTTGTTGTTTTAGCAGTTTCTTCGTCACATAGAGAATTCATATAATGGAAGAGGGGACTGAAACATTTAAACATACTAATATTTGATTTTAGTATCCACACTGTGGAATGACTGTATATATTTGGTTCTCCATAAATACCAAGGAATGACTGTATGTATTTTATTCTCAGCATTTTTGGCAATTAAAAATAAGAAAAAGCAGTTTTTGTAGCCTAGTAGAAAATCTCTAGATTTAAAAGATAATTGTCAAATGATACATAATTAACACAAAATGATGCTCAATTGTTATAAGTATAGATCTAAAAGGAAGTTACAAAGAAACAGTCATTTTAGCAATATGAAAGAAGCGTTTCTAGCCAAGTACATAAAAAAAGTATGTGAACTTAAGTAAGAAAACATAATTTCTAGATAAGTGATAACTAATTGTAGGAATCCAGTAGAACTGGTGTGAGAAGAAAGACCCAGGGCTGAGTAATAACAGATCGAACAAGTTTGGTAAAACAAATGTTAAAGATAAGACTCAATCTAAATTGATTTCATAGGACACCATTCTTCTAAAAGAATTTCACAGAAGACTGAGTTTTAGAAATCAAGTAAACTGTTTTTGGATATTCCTAATTAGCAATTTATACATGTTTACAGCAGCACAATTCACAATTGCAAAAATGTGGAACCAACCCGAATGCCCATCAATCAATCAGTGAATAAATAAACTGTGGTTTATGTATATAATGAAATACTACTCTGCCATAAAAATGAATGAATTAATGATATTTGCAGCAGCCTGGATGAGATTAGAAGCTATTACTCTAAGTGAAGTAACTGAGGAATGGAAAACCAAACACCGTATGTTCTCACTCATAACTGGGGTCTAAGTTATAAGGATGTGAAGGCATAAGAATGACACAATGGACTATGGGGACTCAGGAGGAAAGGGTGGTACGGGCGTGAGGGATGAAAGACTGCAAATTGAGTGCAGTGTATACTGCTCAGGTGATGGGTGCACAAAAATCTCACAGATCACCACTAAAGAGTTTACTCATGTAACCAATACACCACCTGTTCCCCAAATAACCTATGGAAATAAAAAATAAAATAAAATAAAATAAACGGTCAGACATTTGAAGATAAAGACAACTGTATATGTTTGTTTAAACCAATGTTGTCCGAACAATGGCAACTGTTTATGGCTAAGGAATATGTACTACAAAACTGTGGCATTTGAATTCCAGGCAAGCTGAGTCCTTTAACATGTCATGTGTTATTCTCTGTTCTTGGTCTTGAGCAAGTAAATATAGCCTTTTTTTTTCTTCTTCTAAATATTGTTCCAAAGAGCTTCGGTTCTGATTGTTTGGCTTTAACAGATTCACCAGCACTTAGTACATTACCTCATATCATAGGTGCTTGATAAAGATCAGCTACATAATATTTTCAAATTTTAACATTCGCTAGTTTTCTGTTTTCCTGTTTCCTCTTACGTTTTCCTGTATACAATTATAGGATATTAAATAATTGAAAAACAACAGCAAAAGTACCAATTCATTCCAATGTATTTTTTGTTGACTTTTGTTCCTCCCCAAAAGTATACAGTTTAGTCTTTAACAACACAGGTTGGAACTGTGTGTGCCCATTTTCAGGATATTTTTTAATAAATAAATTGGAATATTATGTGGAGATTTGCAGTAATTTGAAAAACGTGCAGATAAACTCTGTAGCCAAGAAATATTTAAAAAATTAAGAAAAATTTAGGTACTCATGATTGCATAAAATATTTGTAGATACTAGTCTATTACTGAATTTATAGACAAGAACTATATACAAATCTAATGTCAATAGTTAAAATTTATCAAAATCTATGCACACACTTTCAGGCTGTACATAGTACCATTAACAGTCAAGAAAAAGGTAAACACATGTAAAGATGCAGCATTAATTACAACTGCATGAAATTAACTGTAGTAAATACAATTCTACTAAAATAATTTTGTAGCCATCTCCTGCTGCTATTGTAGAGAGCTCAAGTGCTGTTATCTGCTTAAAACGCCTTTCGTGCTAATCATCTCCTTGTGAGCACTTGTCTCTCCATTAAATTGCACATCAGAGTAAAAAGTGCTCTCTGGAGTTTCTTGTGTATATTTCATCATGTTTAGTGCAATTCCATAAACCTTGAAAAACACCCTGGGACCCATACAAAGTACCAGTACTGGTGCTGAAAGCACTCCAAGGAAGCAGAGGAAAGCCATGACATTACAAAAAATATCGAATTGCTTAACATACACCATAGAGTGAGATCTATAGCTGTGACTGTCTGCCATTTCAGACAGACAAATCTTCTTGTAAACAGAGTATATAAATTTACAGTATCAATAAATGCAGTACAGTATGGTAAATGTATTTTTCATTCCTTCTGGTTCTCTTTTCTTTTCTGTAGCCTAATTTATTGTAAGAATACACTATATAATACATACCAAATATGTATAAATCAAATGTTTATTTTATCCATAAGGCTTCTAGTCAATAGTAGGATATTAGTAGTTAAGTTTGGGGAAGTCAGAACTTATACTTGAGTTTTTTACTTTGCAGGAGATCAGTACTTCAACCCCTGTGTTGTTGAGGTCAGCTGTATTTAAAAGTTTTATAACGACTGGACTTAAATTAAATTGAATTACAAAAAAAGGATTGCAGCACATAAATAATAAATAATATTACCAGTATTATTTTTGTATACCTCCAAATAAAATGTACAACCACTACTATAAAGGAGATTCGTTTCAATAAATATAGCACTGGATTAGGAATGTGGTTTTAAAATCTAGGTTAATAAATGTATGGAAGGGAATATTTAGGTAAGTTCATAAATAATGAATTTCAATTTTGCCTTATGTTAAATGAACACATCATACTTGTGCTAACATTTCAGTTTTTATAGTGATTTTTTATTGGAAATGCTTTAAAAATATTAAATGTTACATGAAAATATGCTAAGCACCTTGAAAGATGCGAATTTGTAAGCTTAATTCAGGTGTTTAGTAAAAGCATCAAGAAAGTTATGAGTGTCTATCTAATAACAAAATTGGAATACTAGCTTAAATTATGAGGTTAAATATGAAAATTATTGTTTCTTGAATCCTTGACTGTTTTACCTAAATGGAGATTAAAAAGAAGAAAACAATATGTAAATTGCAATTATCTCTATGGAATAATGATTTATTATCGGCATGAGCTTTAGAAATCAGATTCATTAGCATGTCCAATCTGGAATTGAACTGATTTCTATTTGAGTTACCATAAGACCCACTAGGAAAACTGAATTTATTTCCACTCATTGCTCTTCTGACTTCACATGATTCCAATTCTGCCTAAAGCAACAATGAACACTGCAGCTGCTGTTTCTTGCCTTCTGGATTCAAGAAAAACATAAAGGAATAACTCAGAGAAATTAATTTTTCTTAGCCCTACTTTTTTGGAACTAATAAACTAAAGATTATACAGTTATGGAAAAACAATAACCATCTTATATTTAGAGAGCACGAACCCTCTAGCAGGCTTCTAAATCCCTTTGGTAATTGGAGTGGCATAATGTACTGTCTATTTAAATTTACCTCTTGTGTATTATGCTTTTTTTTATGGTAAAAGAAATGAGTTTGTTTGCTGAGAGGGACATGAGACATGAACAAGTGCTTTGCTTTACATTCTTTAACGTAGCAAACTCAAATTTATTTATAATATCAAGATATTGTTTATTGTTCAGAAATACAATGTTGAAAACGAAACATTTATTGACCATCTACTATGTTTCCGACAATGTTTGTTTTCTATGAAAATCTCATTTAGTGCTCTCACTGACCACCCTTATGTGTTAAAAAATATGATCTTATTACTTGAATGAGAAAATTGAGATTCAGAAAGGCTATAAGATTTGTTTCGAACCACAGAAAGTAAATTTATTCCAAAGAATATGCATTGTCAATTGGGAATTTAAATCTAAGTCTTTAAAATTGTAAAACTCATGCTATTTCTGATCAAGCATTCCTGCATTTGGTCGTCTTTTTTAGGTAAAATTAAAATGGTACTATTGTTTTAAACTTTTGTAAAATGGATGAAAATAACAGGCTTATGATTTAATTCATCTCAATCACTTGATTTTAAAAAGCTAAAATCAGAATTTTGAGCACTTGTTTTTCAGATATCTACCACTTAATAGGCACAGGAGTATTTTCAATTTAAATCTTTTAAATTCAGATAATTAAAATATTTAAGATTGTTTTAGTGTCTAATTGCTGAATAAAGAAGTCAGCTTCCATAAGTAGGGAAACAATATAGGGAGGGCATGTCACAAAATAAATCAAGAAAATTTCAACTCTGGGAGGGATGGCTCATGCCTGTAATCCAAGCACTTCGAATGCCAAGGTTGAAGGACCGCTTAAGGCCGGGAGTTCAAAACCAACATGGGCAACATAGTGAGACCCGATGTCTACAAAAAATATATTTTTAAAAGCAGCCAGGCATGTTGGCATATGCTTGTAGTCCCAGATAATCAGGAGGCTGAGGTTGGAGGATCCTTTGAGCCCAGGAGTTTGAGGCTGCAGTGAGCTATGATTATGCACTGCACTACAGCCTGGGCAACAGAGTGAGAACCATCATTCTCAGCAAACTGACACAAGAACACAAAATCAAACACCGCATGTTCTCACTCATAGGCGGGTGTTGAACAATGAGAACACATGGACACAGGGAGGGGAGCATCACACACCGGGGTCTGTTGGGGGCAAATAGGGGAGGGACAGTGGGGGGTGGGGAGTTGGGGAGAGATAGCATGGGGAGAAATGCCAGATATAGGTGATGGGGAGAAAGGCAGCAAATCACACTGCCATGTGTGTACCTATGCAACAATCTTGCATTTCTTCACATGTACCCCAAAACCTAAAATGCAATAAATAAATAAATAAATAAATAATAAAGAAAGGAGGAAAATTTCAATTATGGCCAAAAAGATTTTTCTCAAAATGACTGTGCCTCTAGAGGACAATAACTGAAAGAACTCACATCATAAGGAGCTTGGGCTAAACTACTGGGGGGAAAGGGGGTTAAAACCGTAGTATACTCAAATGTTCTACCTAAAGTGAGACAGTATAAAGATGGAGGCCTGCATTTTGCAGAGACAGTGGAAAGCAATGGATATGTCTGCTTTTTCATATTGGGACCCGAGACCTTTGTTCTGTACTTAAAGTATTTTAACTTTTAGAATGTATATTGGGTTAACACTTAGTAGATAAGTAGATGAGTAAGTTTAAGGCAACAGTGACATAACAAAAAAATAAAACAGCGAATGTATCTAAAATTGGGTCATCAATATCATAAATAATTTGAAAATAATTCAACAGGCTGCTACATAAAATCAGGAAGAAACGTGTTTTCTTGACAGAATTATACACTAAGTTTTAAATTTTAAATTTTTGTTCAATCTTAGGTTCAGGGGTACATATATAGGTTTGTTACATGGGTAAATTATGTGTTGCTGAGGCTTGATAACATTATATATTTTTATATATTATGTAACATTATATATTTATATATTATGTAACATTATATATTTATATATTATGTAACATTGTATATTTATATATTATGTAACATTATATATTTATATATAATGTATTAGGTGTTTACAACTAAAAAGTGTCTTTAATTGGTTCCCCTAAAAACTTTTAAGTTCTTAATAATTATTGGACCCTGTTGACAATGTAATGAACACAGTACACAGTAGGTCACTTTCCAACTTATCTCCCCCCACACCCCTTCCCCGCATTAAGCAGTCCCAAGTGTCTATTTGTTTCCCTTCCTTGTGTCTATGTGTATTTAATGTTTAGCTCGCAGTTATAAGTTCTTATGAAGGTGCTATTTCTGTGTTGACAGATGTTAAATGGTGTCCTGGCTAGGAAGCCGATTGTTGGAGCCTTATATTCTGCTGTCTTGTTCCATCTGCCTTTCCAGATTCCTGATGTAAGCATCTAGTGCTATATGATTTCCTCTGAAAACTGCTGTTTGGGCATTGAAGATTCTGATATGTTAGTTCTCTGTTTTCACTAGTTTCAAAGAATACTTTCATTTCTCTATTGATGAATTTTTTCCTAAAGTCATTTAGGAGCAGATTGTTTAACTTATCTGAAATTGTCTGGTTTTGATAGATCTTGGTATTAATTTCTACTTTATTATGTGGTAGACTGAAAGTGTGGTTGGTATGACTTTGATTTTTTCAGTGTGTTGACACTTCTTTAGGGCCAAACATGTGGTCTGTCCTAAGAGTGTGTGCCATCTGCAGATGAGAAAAATATATATGCTGTTGTTTTGGGGTGGAGTGTTCGATAGATGTCTATGAAAACCTGAGAGCTTGGATATGACTTTGCCTTATCAGCAACTCTGCAGTCATACAAACACTTAAAGTGCATTAAGTGTAAACGTTCTTTTTTTAAATCTCTGATACCACTTGCTTCCAGGTTAATGTGGTCATGGAGAGAGGCCTTTGCAGGAACAACCACTGTATTCCTTCTTTTTAATTTTCTTCTTTCCTGAGGAAGACATGAAAATTGAGAAAACAACCAGTGTATGTTAATTTGTTTATTTTTAACTTATCCCAAGTTAGTAGCATTGGGCTTTTCACAAATATTTCAACTTTCCAGTTTTCAGACACATAGTAGAATTTCATTGTCCAACGTCCATCAAATTAGGTAAGGTCGTGACTGAACTTTGGCTAAGAAGTCTGAGCAGACAGAGCAAGTATCTTGCTAAGGAGGAGGTCATAAAGAATGAACACTGATTCATCATGTACACATATCTTACCTTCATAGATATGAAAACACACATCGAGACAGAAATTCATAGCTTATTTCTCTGAGAATCTGAAAGGAAAAAAGTGCACATTTTTGTGTATGCTACTGGGAGTTTGGCACTGTTTCTGTAGCATAAACTAGCCTGTCCCAGTTAATACAGTAATAACCTCAATACATAAGGACACAAAAGTAACAATGAAAGAAATATTAACATGAGGCCTTGCATTATCTTTGGAAAATGAGAAAAGAAACATAGCAAAAATTTTCCATAATTTTAAAGACTTCTGTAGTTTTCTCATATATTATATATATTGTACATAATATACTATATAATATTTTATATTTGTATATATTATGTGACATTATATATTTATATATAATAAATTAGGTGTTTACAACTAAAATGTATCTTTAACTGGTTTCTTTAAAAGCTTTTAGGTTATTACTAGTGGCATAAGATAAGTTAAATTCACATTTTTCCAAGTGGCAATATGTACTATTAACATGAGTATCTACTCAAAATCATAGAGATGAGTTAGTTTGGAGTTTTTATTATATATATGACATTTTCTAGATATTTAAAAGACTATATTATTTTAAATGACTCTATGAAATGAATAAAAATGTTTTTAGTAAGGTATCATCCTAAAAAATGTCTGCAATTTAATCAAATCACGTGTTAGTTATCCACCATGCACAATCCCCAATTCTGCTATTGCCTTTAATTGCTTTTCAGCATCCAAATATTAGTTTAAATTTCTGTTTTTGGCATTTAAAATAGTTGTGAATATTTGCTTTTTAACTTAATTATTTCCCAAGGAAACTTTCTGTGTGAAAATTCAATTCTTGTTTGAATAAGGCATTTGTCAGGATATTATGTTGTATAGCACCGACTCAGAAACCATGAGAGGATTTTTAAGCAGCACAAATCTACCAACACGTCTATTACCTACTAAATGAAGCATAAAATGAACAGATACTCTTGAGTCAGTTATCCATATCATTGTTGCTAATACAGAAGGCATAATAATGAATAGTACATGAGTGAGCTTCATGTATCTTAGGCAATAAAAAGGAAAACAAGAAATGTTGCGGCCAATGATTTAATCATTTAGGCAAACGCAAAACCTTTGAGAGGATAAATAGGAACATCGCATATGCTCCAGGAGCACAGAAAAGGCACAAAACAATACCACTATTGATCATTTTAACTGAGCAAAGAACTGAGCTAGATGTGAATGCAACAGGAAGAAAGAGAAGTGGGAAAGCCAAGGGGAAGTTTCATTCATCAACCAACAAATTGAACTATTATGAGTGTAGAACTTCCCTATTGACAGTTAACTTTTCTGTTATGAAAGAGATGATGCATAAATATTTTGGCTCATGCAATTGTGAAAAGAATAACATACCTGAAGAATAGATGCATTCATTGAGTCAGGATAGATCTTCTGGGAATATGTCGGGGGACTTAATCATGAGACCTATGACATTAAGTATTAGATAAACATCAAAGTAGGTGAGCAGCTTTACATAAGAAATGTTGGCCATGGCTGGTAGGGATATCATCCACAACAAAGAAAGTTCAGAGGTAAAAAACTAATTCTCAAAGGAAGGTTCAGAAAGATCAAGGAGCATCCCAGGCAGGTCCAAGCAAGTAGAATTTATGGAACTGCACCAAAGGATATAGCTTTCCAGACATAAAGAATAAATACTAAAGTAAGAATAGGGCAGGTAGTGAGACTTATTCCATACTTCATTTGTAATGGCTGTGGAACCTGTAGGTGGAGGTAAGTATGTGAAGCAATTTGTATTAAAAACAGTTACACTGCACAAAGGCATAACACTTTGCAGCACACATTAAACAAAGATGACACTTCCCTTGAAACTCCATATACAAGTAAAAGTTAGATTACTTGTTCAGCTCTAATATGTAAAGAGCTTAGAAGGTGTCAGTTTCATACTTACAGAAAGAAAAGAGGTAAAAGAACTAAATATTAAAACCTTTTATTAGATCCATCAAATAACTGAAGGCATAGTAAAATCTACCGCCATAGCATCTGAAGAGATAGGTGGAAAAAGAGACTCTCACATGAGATTAGCTCACTGGAGCAAAGCTGCCAGAAGCATGAATTGACAGGAACAGGTAAATGATCATTGGATAATTTACTGGAGGCCGAGTGTGGACTCCAGTGAGAGGAGAGCTTCCTGGGGCTGTAGGCTTAGGGCAGTCCCCACAAGTTCATGGGTTTTACTTCCTTGAAGTAAAGATCTTACAAGATCTCACCATGAAGAGACAAGAATAATATTCTGTGGGTCTAGCAGAGGGAGGAGATTATATTACTTAGTGCATATATTTGCAAACAATAAATCAAAAATCAAAAGCTAAGCTTCTACCTTAGCAAATTAGAGAAATAAAAGCAATTTAAGCCCAAAGCAAACAAAAAAAAGAAAATAATAATAATTAGATCTTCTAAAATACCAATTGGATTTTGTTTTTCCCTGATCAAAATACTTTATTAGTGAGGTCTTAGATAGAATGAACTCTTTAGAGTAATATACAATAATGCTTTCACAGCCTGCAAGGTCCTGCGTGGTCTAGCCTCTGCCTTTGTCTCCATAGTCCTGGCCACCACTCTCCTACTCCCTCTTCTCTGGCCACATGCTGGTCCTCATCCTCCCTAGACAGGCATGGCATGTACTTCTCCCAGGTGTAGCTTCATCAGATTTCCTCATTTTGTCTGATAATTGCCTCAATAATTATTTCCTTGGGGAGACTTTCCACCTACCTTGTTAGGATAGATATCTGTTTCATACCTGTTTTATATCCAACCCTGGACACAAAGTTTTAATAAGTGCTCAATACATATACATTGAAAGAACTGAATGAAGTATTCATTTGCAACATATTACTTCAAAATTAGATTTTTATTTTATTTTTATTGGGTTTTTTTTTTTTTTGAGACAGAGTGTCACTCTGTAGCCCAGGCTGAAGAGCAGTGGCACCATCTCAGCTCACTGCAATCTCTGGCTCCCAGGTTCAAGCGATTCTCTATGCCTATGGTCTCATGACACCATGCTAGGATAATTTTTGCATTTTTGGTAGAGACAGGATTTTATCATGATGGCCAGGCTGGTCTCGAACTCCTGACCTCAAGTGATCTGCCAGTCCTGGCCTCCTAAAGTCCTGGTATTACAGGTGTGAGCCACCATGCCCAGCCTCAAAAATTACTTTCTTATTTATCTATATTGATATGTGAACCTTTTATTTATCAACTTTTGCAGTTTATTTATTAAATGTTCACTTTATAGCCATTTAGATTGGTTTTTAATTGTTTTTTATAAAAGCAGTTCTTGAAATCCGTGTATTTATACATTGATATGTAGATACATGTGGACAGGTATATACCTATTTATAAGAATTGCTAAAACACATTATGTGCAGTTTCAACTTTCATAGTAATTATTTTAGAAATTTAGAACAATTTTGTGGTTCAAAATATTGCCAATCTTAACGTTGACATTTTATTGGGGTTTAATATGTATTTCCTCAATCATCTTAAGGCAAATTTGAGCATCTTTTAATACATTTGTTGGCTGTTCAATTTAATCTCCTGCTAATCACCTGTCCACATGCTTGTCTCACATATCCTAAGATGATCCTCTGCCTCAGTCATGTAGAACTCTAAAGAGAGTTTGTACATAAACATGATCTTTTAATAATAGGAACTTGCAATAATTTGTCTTTTCAGTTTTACATAGGGTGTTTTTGAGGCAGAAAATTTTAATTTTATATAGTCATATATTTCTATTAACTTATGTTTTTTATATTTTAAGATTATATTTCATCTGGAATTTTGTGTAAGATGAAAAAGAATTGAAAATTATTTTGTATTTAAACAATACATATTTTAAACAATATTTTTAAAGTTGTCAATCTTTTGAAGATTTATTGAAAAATTTACTTCTTTCACATTAAAGGTAGATATACACATGCATATATATTATATATATATATATATGCACATATATTTGTGTGTATTAGTTTGTGACTCAATTCTGTTTCACTTGTTCATAGTTTCAAACTCCTGTGTCAACATTCAGCTGCCTTGATGATCATAGCTCCATCATATTTTCATGCAAGCTATCAATACAAAACTCCCCTGTCTCCCAGAACTATTTCTAATATTCTTTAATATTGCTTTTGCTTTTCTGAGATCTTTGTTCTTCAATAAAAAATAAAACTTCTCACTCCTTTTTTTGTCATGCTTTTTATTTTTCCCTAGTATATACTATAATTCCAGCCATCAACCTGTCAGACCTATTAAGAAGTTGATTTTTTTTCCTAACAAGAAATTAGCCAGGCACAGTGGCTCACGCCTGTAATTCCATCACTTTGGGAGGCTGGCAGATTGCTTGAGTTCAGGAGTCTGAGACCAGCCTCGCCAACATGGCAAAACCCCATCTCTACTAAAAATACAAAAATTATCTAGGCGTGTTGGCATATGCCTGTAGTCCCAGCTACTAGGGAGGCTGAGGCAGAAGAATTGCTTGAACCCAGGAGGCGGAGGTTGCATTGAGCTGAGATTGTGCTACTGCACTCCAGCCTGGGCGGCAGAGCAGGACTCCATCTAAAAAAAAAAAAAAAAAAAAAGAAAGAAAGAAAGAAAGAAAAAGAAAAAAGAAATTAGTGCACTGCAAGAAAGACAGACTCTGCAGAATTGGTATAGCTAAGGTATGAAACATGCCATGTTTCTTAAATCTTATTTTCATGAATAGCTTTCATTTAATCTACTAACAGTTTATCGGCCAAAGAAGTCACATGGCCCAACCTATGTCAGTGGAGTGGGAATTTGTTCTTTGAGGTGGAAGATGTGTATCATTCACAGTCCACCAAGGCCACTACATACAGAGTATGTGTTTCCCAACTACCTCCTTCCAATAAACATATGACCTCGGGGTAAACACAGGTCCAGGACTGACATCTCCAGATTCCTGCCCTCTGCCAGATTTCACCCCAGGCAATTGTTCTTTATCATGTTTATCCTTTAATGTTTCAGAGAAGAATTTTTAATATTACATCTAGCCATTTTAATTGTGTGTGGTAAGAAGACTGACCTAAAATACCTACTCTACAATTAAGAAAATCAGTAGTACAAACCTATAGGCTAGGATTGTACTTTTGATTCTTACATACTGTGTTATATACTTACATAGGAAATATTTATTAAAGAAAAGCTAGGTCAAAACCTCTTACAGGGAAGACAATTTCCCTACTGTCCTCTTTTCTTCAGCTTCTTTCCTAGAATGCAGAAGCTTTCTGCACCCATGAAGACAACACCAACAAAATAAAGATCAAAAGCAGGAAACCAGATAGAGCATAGTTTTCTCTTAATATATGTACATGCATATACTCATCTGAAATGTGCACCTTCAGATCCCTCAATGGGAAGATGTGCGCTCTTTATGTTGGTGATTGATTGTTGGAATGTTTTATATTTGCAGCCAAATGCTTTCCTAATATACAGATGTGCACATATCTTGACTTAATAACTCCATTGCATCAGATAATTAATTTGGATGTTTTCATGTAAGGTGTGAGATAAAATACCATGTGAATATTTGTTTAAATTAATTTATTTTTTGAGACAGCATCCCACTCTGTCACCCAGGCTGGAATGCAGCAGTGCAATTCAGTGCACAGTTGACTGCAGCCTCAACCTCCTGGGCTCAGGTGATTCTCTCGCCTTAGCTTTCTGAATAGATGTGACTACAGGAGTGCACCACCATGCCCCACTGCCATGTGAAGATTTAAAAGTAACTCCTTGAGACGTTTTTAATCAAATGAATCTGTTTGGTTTTAATTTAGAAAATCTTTTTTTCCTGAAAATTAGAAAGGATTTGTGAAGTTGTCTTGGATAAAACAAAAATTGGTTACGTTTAATTCTGAGGAAAGAGAATAAGACCAATCTGAGGTTAACTTTTAACTCTGTCTAGAAAAAGGGCTTCAGGGGGAAACTCATGGAGTCTGAGAAGTGTTTTCTGCAGGTAGAGGTGGGGGCTGCATTGTATTTGTGCCTAATTCGAGTCTGAAAAAATTAAAGTGACAGAAGACACAGGCAGCAATGAAAACTGTGCTTTGGGAAAATAACAGACCATTCCTGACCATGGACCCCAAAATTCCAAAATTCCATGAAACTTGGGAACCAGACTGAATACGAATTCTAATGGGAAAGTTGACTCAATCAGTTTATGAGATCCTCTCCAAGAGGATTAGGGAGGGTACATGCACAGAGGCAGCACCTAGTCCGTGTGCTGCAGAAAGGATAGTTCAGAAAAAACATTTTTTCACTAGAGACTTAAATGGACTGCAGAGTCCATTCAAACATCTGCTGTAAGCAGAATGCATGTATCATAGTCTGCTCGGGCTGCTATAATAGAATGCCATAAACTTACTGGTTTAAACAATAAAAATTTATTTTTCTCACTGTTCTGGAGGCTGGAAGTCCAAGACCAGGGGGCTGGCCAATTCATAGTTCCTAGTGTATCAGTTTTTCTTCACTTTCAGATGACTCCCTTCTCACTAGGGCCTCAAATAGTCTTTTCTTGGTGCACACACATGGAGACCAGAGACAGCATGTGAGAGTTCCCTCTTTTGTCTTCTTCTTCTAAGGCTACCAATTTTATCAGATTAAGACCCCACCTTTATGATCTCATTTAGCCTTAATAACATCCTAAAATACCTATCTCAAAATACATTCCGATACATTTTGAGGATGAATGGCTTGGGCTACCAAAGAAAGAAATCAAATTGTGAGCATATCAGCCAAGTAGTTTGCCTATTGTCTTTCTTTATCCCTGTTTGTGGTACTCATTCCCCAAACAGGGACAACAGATAATCTGCAAACAAAAATAAAGGATGACCATTTAAATGTGAACTGTAGATTAAAAATGATATTTTTGGCCAGGCACAGTGGCTCACACCTGTAACCTCAGCACTTTGGGAGGCTGAGGAGGGCATATCACTTGAGGTCTGGAGTTACCAGCCTGGCCAACATTGTGAAACCCTCATTATCACAAAAAATACAAAAATTAGCCAGCCTTGGCGGCAAATACTTGTAATCCCACCTACTCAGGAAGCAGAAGCAGGAGAATCACTTGAGTCCAGGAGGCAGAGGTCGCAGTGAGCTGAGATCATGTCACTGTACTCCAGCCTGAGTGACACAGTGAGACTTTGCCTCAAAAAAAGAAAAAAATATATATTTATTATAAGTGTGTCTTGTACATTGTGTAGGACATACTAATACTAAATAAATTTTCTCTTAAATTAAAAGAAAACTGGACATCCTTCATTTAATCTGACTACCCTAAACCAAAGGGTCAGAAACTTCAGTTTCCATTATGGCAAGGAAGAACAGAAAGGAAAGCTGAATTACATCGAAAATAATCAAATTTAGACTTGATTATAATGTGAACAGTTTTAATTAATGAAATGATATGGTTTCTAAATTCAATTAACTGCAGCTTTTTTGTTACTCAACAGTGATTATAAAATTCATTCAGGCTACTGAAAGTTTTTCTTGTTGCAGGACAATGACTATCCCCTAGGGCAAGTATCAAGAGACTGTAGGAAACAAAAATAAAAATGATTTTAGCATTCTCGTTTAGACTTCCCTGTTCAATGAAACCTATACATCCACTTCTAATAAGACTTAGAGATGCAAAATACATAAATAATTATCATAACAATGTTTGTTACAGTGTTAATTGTAATCCAGCCCTTGAAAAACCTTGAATACCCATCAAAGGGTAAAAAGTTAACCAATTATGGTAACTCATATAATGAAATGTGATATAGTTATCATATATACCCATATGATTACCAAAGAAAGATGTCCATAATAATGTAAAATAATAAAGACATGTCCTCAATAATATGTAACATATATCCTGATTTTATAAAATATATAGAAAAAAAGACACAAAATCATAACAAGGTAATTTCTGTTTGAGTACACAAGAAACATGATTAGAAGAATGAGGGAGAGATAAATAACCTTTAATTTACTTCTCAGCATATAATGATACGTATTTGTTTTGCAATAAAAATGTTTGCCATTATGATTTAGAAAGAAGTTTGTTTGGGAATAGCGTCATAGGAATATCACTTGAAGGAATATCACTTGAAGGTCAACCTGTAAAAAAGAGAAAATCTTGAATCATTAAAGACGGAAGGAAGAATAAATATATGGATTGTGGAATTCACAAAGGCAGATGTTTTCATGACAACGTATACTGGGATCAAGAGTAGGTTAAATAACACAGTAATTAAGAAAGAAATGTTCAAGTTTAAGCTCTGCGTCCCTTTTTCTTGGAAAAAAAAAGTATATACTTGAATAAACTACATAGCACTCTAATATCTGATACAGATGATTTAACCTCTGCCCTGTTTTCTTGGATTTGCCAATTAAAGTATAATAAATTGTCAGGCTATGTGGTTGTAGCAATTTTAAAAATGCAAAATATGTCACAAAATAATTACTTAGTTTGCAGTACATATAGCCAGGGATCTAGATTTCATTTCAGACAGAGATTTTAGCCAAAGAGTTATTTCTTTTAGATAAAGTTTGCAAAATGATCTTTGGTTTCACAATACATGTCCATATGTTTATTTTTCAGTGAATATTTTTCTAAAGCTTTTTGGAAATGAAAACAGGACATATTTATAGAGTATTTCAAGTAATAATTTTTCCAGGAAAATACAGTGTATCAACTTGATTCTGAATCAACAGAGAAAAGGTGAATCATGCTTGAAGATATTGCTTCATTGCACAGAACAATTTATTTGAGGTACAAAGAATCATTTAAATGAATGAATTTAAAAATGGCATTTGAATAACTGTAATTTTAATAGCTTTTAAGTGACAAGAAAATCATCCAGGGACTTATGCTTCTCATAATCTTTGGTAAAACTTCCCAACGAATAAAATGAGATAGAGAAGTGAATGCAATACACATTTTCCTTGGTTGTCACATATATTAACTTCAAATAAACATTCTGTTTATTTCAAAAACAGTACACATAAATTCCTCAATAGAATGTACATTACTAATGATCTATCCTTATGAAATTGACTTTTTAAAGCCCATCAAAATATTAACAAATGTTGGAAATATCATCTCCTTAAAAATAAAATATAATATAGACATGTTTAAGAGATGCAGTAATTTTCAAAAACCACATTGCTATTTTTTTCACTGAAAAGGGATTTTGCATATTATTTGAGTGCAAACAGAAAGTATGCAATTTTATGTAATACATTGTCTTAAATTCAGAATATTTGAATCATTATATTTAGTGTTTCATAAACTTCTTATATATAACTAAAAGGAGACCAACTGTGAAAAAATAATTTCTAATTGGTTTTCCACTGCTTTTGAACTCTTACTAGATGCTCATAAAAGGACCAAAATGGGCATTGAGTTGGACCGCAGAGATTTTATATGTCTGTTAGAGTTTAAGTCATGTGCCTGATTAAAGAGGAAAAAAAATCACAAGAAAAAATTATGTCCAAAGACAGCCTCAGGAAATCAAACAGGGCACCTTCACATGGTTCCTTCCCATGGTTAGGAAAATGCAAACCCAGGAGTCACCAGCAAACTTGATCTGTATCACAGCTAGACATTTAGAACATTTATGCACTAAACTGATCATTCTCGTGCAGCCTTACAGAGCTTCATCACATAAACCTGCCAAAACAAGACCATCTCTGTATGTGGTATCAGCTGCTTTGTAGTATCATTAATATCTTCTGAAAGGAAAAGTAATTTTCTTTTTACAAATAAAGTATTTAAATATACTTTCTTTTCAGATAGTTAGAAACAGAAACCCTCAAATTTGAGTTTGTGTTCACTCTAGATGTATGAATATAAGGTTTTCTTATTTTTTAATACAACTATTGTGAATTGGCCCCCATAATGCTTTTCACACATCAAGGAAGAGAGAGTATAACAGGCAATGAGGAAGGACAATTGGATTCTTATCAGTTTCCACTAATGTTATTCATATTGGGGATCCTTAGAAGAGAAAATATAAAAGTCTATAATATCTTTAATGAATACATTTAAAAACAAGTAATAAAGTATTTGAATTAGGGAAAATATCGACCATATATTCAAAGAGTTATATTTAGGACTAAAAAATTTGACTTAACCAATCTTAGCATATAGAACATGTCTGCCTTAAATATGCCTGCTGGGAAACTCCATCACTTATAATATTGCAACTATAATAATATTGCAATTATAATATTCCATATATTGCATCACTGCTGTGGAACAATATTCTGTAACATTGCAGTGATAATATTTCATAATATTACATCACTATTATGGAATAGTATTCTGTAACATTGCAATTATAATATTCCCTGATACGGTATAATAATTGAAATATACCCTGGTATTGCATGATAATTGCAATATTATGAGTAATTGGAATATTGCAATATTCTAACGATTATTTTAGCAATTCTCTCAAACTTTTGTTTAAATAATCATTATTATATAATATTATACATATAAGATTAAATATGCATATACTTCTGTTTATATAAACAATTATAATAGATGTCATTTTTTATTCTGAGGAAAAGCTTGACTATAAAGAAAAATTAAAATAAAGGAATTTATTACAGAACTGTGGCAAGAATCATTGAAATGGATTTTTAACTGATTTCTCAATACCTTAGGACAGTTTGTACTCATCTTTTCATTACAGCATACCTATAATAAAGATACAAAATACCAGTTTTTAAAGATTTGCTAAAACACCTTGCTCCCTTTTGCTTCTAAAATATCAACATCATTTAACATGAGCACTCTGTCAGTGTATTCCCACTTTGGCTTAATTGCACAATCACAAAGTCAAAAATGGGTACAGGTTCAATCAAAGATTTTAAAAGTTTTAAAATCATAGATTTTGTTGTCTTTCTCACATGCTTCTCAGCGCTGTAGTGAATCCACTACAAGCAAAAGGGAAGAGATATGTGGAGTGTAAAATAAGACCTCTCTTGAGTTATTCCAGAAAAAAACTGTATAAAGGTGCCATCAAATTCAGCTCTCTGACTTGCTTAACATAGTTAAGACTATACTTTATCAATAGAGATAACTCAATTTATCTGTACTGTTTTGAAGAAATTACCTTCTAAAAAAAATCTTTCTTCAAATTTCTTCATTTAAGTATTTCTAGGAAGATATCACTTATTAAGACATTTGTTTGGAGTTTGGAATTTTTCTACCCTTGCTAACCAGAGTTTAAATGAAATTTAATTGTTTTTGAGTTGTATGTGTTTGTTATTTTCCTGTGTATATTTTTCTAGGGAAGTGTGTAGGCAGAGAAAACAAAATACAACATATGAAAATATAGTTTTCAGTTTTTCCAGAATGATGCTCTATTAATGCTCAGGATCTCTAAACTTCTCACTTAAAACCCAATGGGGAAAAACACCAACTAATAAGTTTCTATTATATTAATTACTGTATCATGGGCACATGTCAAAACAAACATCCTTACTCCCAGAAAACGGCATCTTAAACAGTCTGAGTTTCTTGAAAACGTAATAATTCTTCATAATGAATGCTCTCTGTGATTTCTTCTTTTTATTACTGACAAACTTACATATAGTTTTTATGTTCTCTTGTTTCTATATTCTCTTGTCATCCTTTATTTCTTCCACCATGTTGCTAAGTTGGATGAAGACTTGATGAAACACAGTTTCTATTGTCTTTTAATTTGAGGGTTTCTGTTTTGTTCTGGAATCACTCTTAACCTTGAGTGTTTTATATTAGCTCTGTAACTCCCTAACCTCACAAGGAAACCAAGGCTTCTTTCACATTTCAACACAATAACCTGTGGTCTCTTCTGAACCAGGGTTCCTAGCATCCATGTGTCCCTTCTCTCAAGATGGAATTGTCTCTGGTCTCCACGTTTATCTCAGTTGAAAGTCACATTCAAATATTTTATATTGATAACTGTTGCTGGAACTTCCAAAATCTCTGTCCTCAAAAGCTTCCATGCCTCCTTTGTCTCCTAAAACTTTGTCTCTCAATTTTGAATTTCCTAAGACTTCAATTGCAAGAGGAATCCCTTACCACCATCTGTATTCCAGAAGCACTGTTCCCACATCTGCTTCCTCTGATGTTCCCTTTCCATCCCAGTCTTTTTTAATGTAGACACTGCTGAATTTTGAAACATTAAACTGCTACCTAAATGCTTTCCTTTTCTCCTCTACCTCATGTAGGGAAAAGCTGTCATCTTTGCTTTTTGTTTTCTCACATACCCTTCTAAATGGAGCCCAGTGAAACTCCTTAGTAAACTATACAGGATCAGTATTTCTGATTCTGACAAATTATTTTTCCAAAAAATGCTGCCCTTGTTAAGAATATGTTGATATGTTACATATTTTAATCTTTAATATTTTGTTAAATATTGTGTGTGTGTGTGTGTGTGTGTGTGGGTGTGTGTGTAATTTCCTTAAACTCTCTAAGTCATCTTACCTATTGGTCTGTCATTGCATCCCAGATTTCTTGTATATTTCTCTGTGGTTTTCCAAGCAATTCTCCAATTCTCTGACACCATTTGATTGTCTTACAATTCAGTTAAATTCTGACACTATCTCCCTGGAGTTATTACAGATCCCCACAATTAACAGCTCAGTCACACAAGACTGACCCACTTCAGACACTAAGCACACATGTGTACCCAGGCTAAGTAATCTGCTGAGTACAAATTCAGAGATTCTCATTCCCTTCTCTTAGGTTTGGTAATTTACTATAATGACTCACAGAGCACAGGAAAATGCTATCCTTACTGTTACAGGTCATTGTAAAAGATAAAAGTATGGGTAGATGGAGAGGTACATAGGGCATGGTCTAGACAGGTCACTTGATCTCCATGGAGTTGGCATGCGCCACATTCCTAGCACTTAGATGTATTCACCAACTTGGAAGCTCTCTTTGACTCATTGTTTCAGCGTCTTTATTGAAATTTTATTAAGCAGGCATGATTAATTAAATCTTACTTAAAAAAATTTTTTTTTTAATACGGCAATGTGGTTTGCTGCCTCCATACCTCCATCACCTATATCTGGCATTTCTCCCATGTTATCCCTCCCCAACCTCCCTACCCCCCGCTGTCCCTCCCCTAGCTCCCCCCAACAGACTCCAGTGTGTGATGCTCCCCTCCCTGTGTCCATGTGTTCTTGTTGTTCAACACCCGCCTATAAGTGAGAACATACAGTGTTTGATTTTCTGCTCTTGTGTCAGTTTGCTGAGAATGTTGGTTTCCAGATTCATCCATGTCCCTACAAAGGACACAAACTCATCATTTTTTATGGCTGCATAGTATTCCATGGTGTACATGTGCCACATTTTCCTTGTACAGTCTATCATCGGTAGGCATTTGGGTTGGTTCTTTAGCCATTGATGACTGACCTCAGTCTCCATTCCCTCTCCCCCTCCTGGGTAGAGCTGAACATTCCAAACTCCTTGTCAAGTGGTGGATTCCTTTTACTGTTGATGGCTGTTGTGATACTTTGGTTCTTGTCTTCTTGGTTTAAAAAAAATTTAAACAAGAGACGCACAGCAAAGGAAATGCTGCATAGAGCAATTTATTGCAAATGAAAGAGAATATTCTGAACATTAGGTGCAGAATAGGCAGTACACTCTGAGAGAGAAAGAGTTCAGAGCAGGCTGCTCATAAAGATGAGACAGCAAAGGCTGGCGCTAGGGAGAGCCCCTTAATAGGAGTCTTGCATGATTACTCAGAAGAGGGTGAGAGGATGAGTTATTAGGAAGCACGTTGTGAGGGTGGTCTTCCTGGTGCAGGTGCACAGTAGCTGAACATGCTTGCTCATATATCACATGTCTCATCGGTATCTTAAATCTCCACCCAGGGGTTTGTTTTTTACTATTAAAATAAGCAAAAGGTCAGTTTGTGGGCATATAAAATCAAAGTGTGCATGCTCACTATAGGGGACATTCCCTGCTGAAGATAGATTTGCTTGACTGAGCTTCATGACAATGTGAATGCTGGGGCTTACTCTGTTGGCTGGACTGTAACCAATTGCTGTTTCTGGAGACACAGTAACTTCACGACTATCTACCTTGTTTCATGACCACCAGTTCCCATCCTGAAGCTATTTTGGAACTGAGAGAGTCATTTCATTAGCAGAAATGCAAATACAGTCAAAAGGTTCATAAAGAATAATAAAGGACATCCTTATCCCTCAAGAAATTCCAAGAATTTTAGAAGCCCTGTGGTAGAATCCAGTGACAAATAAGAAATACATATATTTTTTTCTTATACCACAGTTTCTTAGAGGTGTTAATTTAGCCTAAAGGTACCTCCTTATATTATTTTCCCTAAAGATTTCTCTGAACATAGCGAACTGTAACCGAACTGGATGTGTAAACAAATTGTAATCTACTCTTGTGTCAACCACCAAATGTCAGCCAAAGGTGGCCAACTCTTCAAATCATGTTCAAATATGGCAAACATAACTGTACCAACACAGCTGTTTCTGCACCTCACTTTTGTTTGATGTACCTCACTTTCCTTTCACTGTTCATAAATCTCTGAATACTAAGCAGGCTGAAATTTTCCTGAACTTATTCTGGTTTGGGGCTGCCCATTTTACAAATCATTCTTTGCTCAATTAAACTCTGTTAAATTTAATTTGTCTAACGTTTCCTTTTTACAGAGGCTTATCCCATGTACTTATTAGAATAAACGACTTTTATAAATTGGAGTGATAGGCATTGATATGGGCACATCCAGAGAAAGAGCGACCAAAGAGAAGAGGCCCTGGAGCTCTCCCCATGAAAAGATTAAATTTTTAAAAAGATGCTGCTCTCCTAAAACTTATCAGTAAAGCCAAATATAGTTTCAAATTGGTAAATCACTTTAGGGAAAATCAATAAAAATATGAAATAAAATTAATATGTATTCTAATGCCTTTCAGCTTGAACAAAATTGCAGCCAATCATCTGGTGCCAGAAATGATGTCTTTATTATAAAAAGCACTTGTGGAGAGGAATACTATAACAACACACATTTTCATTGACCTCCAAATATTAAAATGTGTCCATTCAGCTCCTGTTTTTATGTCTAGCTGGTTTACCTCTACAAGTAGGCTAACTTATGAAGGTAAGTCATGAACAGTAGCACTTTTTTAAATGGTAATCGTTGTTCACTCTTTGATATTGTTGTCCATAGAATGGCTGTTCTTACTCAGGTATTCCCTTCCTTCCACTGTACTGCATTATTCAGTGTTATTTCTAAAGGCCACAGAGCCCTAAAATTTGTTGCTATTTTGCTGTTTGTTTTATGTCTATGTGCACTTGTTCCAATGAGAGGCATGGTATTTTCCATTTTTATTTTCGATTTGATTTGATTTTTTTTTCAGACAGAGTCTTGCTCTGTCCCCCAGGCTGGAATGCAATGGTATGATCTTGATTCATTGCAACCTCCACCTCCCGGATTCAAGTGATTCTCTTTTCTCCCAAGTAGCTGGCGTTACAGGTGCACAACACCCCACCTGGCTAATTTTTGTATTTTTAGGAGAAACAGGATTTCAACATGTTGGCCAGGCTGGTCTTCAACTCCTGACCTCAGATAATCCCTGGCCTTGGCCTCCCAAAGTGCTGAGATTAGGGACATGGGCCACGGTGCCCAGCAGTATGTTCCATTTTTAAAATGGCACTGGATTCCATTTATACTTTGGTTTTGGCAATTTCCAATTGACTTAATTGGGAAACTCCTCAGTGAATAAAATCTCCATGGCCTAGGCAGGGAATGACTCCTCTTTCAATACTAAGTTGTAGGCATAAATCATTTCCAAAACTACATTTACAGTAAAGTGTTGATTGTTTATTAGTAACTATTTATTGCAAATACTATATAATTAATTACAATTATATGTTTTATACTACTGATACAGTAATTTTTAGATAATAGACACTATAAGCCAATATTATATAGTTATTATCAAATAATTATGTTTTAATATAACCATTTTTCATTATTAGCTGTTATGTCCTTAGTTATATCTTTGTCATAATAATACCCCATTTTTACCATAGGATGTGGTAAATGTTGTTGAATAAACCGACAGATGATTAAATGCATAGATTTCAAATTTGAGACTGTCCTGCTATAATATATCATTTATCTTTCAAAGGAGGAAGTAACTGGAAGCTTAATGGATTGGAAAAACTTCAACTTTCAAACTTAATTGCAGAAGAGAAGATGATGGTTAGATAAAGTCAAGAAAAAGAAAATGCTCATAAAAAATGTATTAGCAGAGTAACAGCAAAGCCTATTACTGGAAGAAAAAAAGAAGTTTTGCTAGTTTGAGTTTTTTGTTACCTGGGTGAATATTCTTTTAACTGATAAAGAACCTCAAGAATTAATAATGTATTTTTGTAACCCAAATTATGATGTTACAGATAGAAGAGAAATAATAAACCTCTATTTTTATTCACAAATATAAATAAATAAAAATCGAATTAGCACTTGAGTGAATCACTAAAAATTATAGCATATCACAAATTACTTGAAATTGCAAAGCATGCTAATTCATATTTTGGAATAAATTCTAGGTTTGTCAGAATGAACGTAAATCAATTTTTGTATTTTCTGCTTTATAATGACTTTCAAATCATGAGATATTATCAGAATAATTTCCATCAAAGACAAAATTAATCTTCGTTTTCAAGTTTAATGTATTGCCAGTAGATAAGTTGTATCCCTTTAGATTAACTGCTAATTATTTCACAAATAAAATTCAAGTTGTTACTGTCTGTGGACATACCATCTAAATTAAATTACTCACTGCTTTTGAAAAACCTAAGTTATTAATGTGCCCATATCAGAGTACTTTTTTCTCTTCATTATAAATGATTTATGCAATTCATTAGATTCTAGTAATTATCATTTAAGACTCATAAAGCTCTTGTTTATGCAAGCTTTGCTGGTGTTGAAGTGCATACTGATTTACAAGATAGGTTTGATAAGTTGTATATACCGGATAATGAAGCCATTCAAATTATCTTTAAAAGATAACCAGATGCAATACATTTTATTTCTGATAAGACCATAACTGGAAATGACTTACAAAACAATTATTATGTGTTGGGTGTACTGGAGAACTAGAGAGAGAGAAAAAAAAAGACTGGGTCAATTTTGTCTTATTATCTCCAGATTAAACATAATGCTGGAGTAGATGACTAGGGCTTTCCAAACACACAATCTAAGTTAACTGAAATCACCTCTGAGTGCTGCGATTTTCAAATGCTGCAGTTACCTTAACGAATGCCTATTTTATCCATAAGCCAAAAAAAGCCAAGAAGTTACAAAACACAGATTTTTAATATATCCTAACATTAATGTTGTATGCTTTCAATTTCAGCATTTAAAATGTTTACTTCTTTGCTTTGATCCATTAACTTAAAAGTTACGCTCCCTTTTTTCGGTTAAAAGTGGCAATTTGTAAGAGATAAGGTAAAATTTTCATAACTGTGACAGAAAACACCACTGGCCTACAGCTCTCTTCATCCAACCTCAAAGCCAGCAGGTAGTACTGAGTCTCTGACTCTCCCCTTGACCTCCCCAGCCAATCTGTCTCTCTGACTCTAGCTAGAGAAACTCTGCTTTAAGAGCTCAGGTGATTTAATTGGATCCACTTGCATAATCAGCAATGATATTTCTATTTTAAAGTCTAGATGCTTGATTTTATCTGCAAAGTTCCTTCAGCATTACCTAGATTAGTGCCTAATTGAATCACTAAGGTATAGGAATCCTGGGTTTGGCATGTTCAGAATTCTGAACACTGTATCTCTGTATGTATTTTTGTTTTTTTAAAAAAAAATTTTTTAATTTATTTTTCCAGCTTTATTGAGGTACAATGAACCCGTAAAAATTGCATATATTTAAGATGTACAATGTAATGATTTGATGCACTTATACATTATGAAATTATTAATACATCGAATTAGTTAACATATCTACAATTGGGGGATGCTTTACATCCAATCTGAAAATCTGTTTTTTAACTCAATGTTTGGACACTTCATTCTTTTAATTGCTGATTAAGCTTTGGGAAATTCTCAATCTGGACATTCATATTCTATTTATTACAATTGTTTTACTCTTTTCTTTGGTTTTTGCATTATTGGAATCTTTTTATTTCCACCATCTACTATTATGTATAGTTATTATATTTATACATTGTTTCTTTTACTTTTATTAGTGGCACATCTAATCAAAATAAACATCTAGGGGTTGAAATAAGATTTTTACCTGAATAAGGCCTACTTTTAATTATCTTATACCATTACAAGTATACAGGAACTTAACAACATTATGCTTTGATTTCTTGACGATGAGTTTGTGCCACATATTTTATTTCTAGATAGCTATAAATTCTGCAAAACACCATATTACTTTTTGCTTCAACAGTTACTTGTGAAATAAATTGAAAATGAAAAAAAAATCTTATATTTACCCCATTTTACTATTTCCCACATTCTTCTGTCTTTTCTTTAAAGTGTTCATCTAGAATATTTTCTTTCTCTCCCACCAAATTTCCTTTCACAATTACTGTCATTCGTTCTGTTGAAAATTCTCTGTTCATACTTGTCTCAAACAAAGTACTTATTTTGTGTCTCTTTTTCTGAGACAGAGTCTTGCTCTGTTACCAGGCTGCAGTGCAGCTGCATGATGTTGGCTCACTGTAAACTCTGCCTTGCAGATTCAATTGATTCTCCTGCCTCAGCCTCCTTAGCAGCTGGGACTACAGGTGTGTGCCACCACGTCCAGGTAATTTTTGTGCTTTTAGTAGAGACGGGGATTTTCCCATGTTGGCCAGGATGGTCTCGATCTCTTGACCTGGTGATCTGCCTGCCTCAGCCTCTAAAGTGTCGGGATTACAGGCATGAGCCATCGTGCCCAGCCTATTTTGTCTCATTTTTGCAGCACACGTCCAGTGATTTGTTTTATCTTCCCACACTTTAGAGATACCATTCTCTTATTTTCTCACTTTCTTTTTTCTAAGATCCTGAAGTTATTTTTTCCTTCTTTCCTGTGGACGCCAGGTATTATTTTTCTCTGATTACTCTAGGGTGTCTCTCTTAATCGCTCTTTTCAGCAGTTTATCTTTTTGTGATTTCTTTGCATTTTTTTCTCTGAGGCAGGATAGGTAGTCAAGGACATCACCATGTCCTTGGGATGTGGCAACCATGTCAATAGCACTGTCAACACCAAGAGCCCCAGCACTCCCATTGTGGTCAAGCTCATCCAAGCAGAACTATCTCCAGTAGGGACTTCTACTATCTATCTTCTATGGGGAGAATGCACATTTTGGTTTTTCTTGTCCTCAAACTGACTCTTTGCTCATTAAAATGATGAAGACACACCTCTGGGTGGAGAGTGACGATGCTAATGAACCATGCAATGTGTGAACAAGCACGTCCAGCTACTGTGCATGTGCATCTGGAGGACCACCCACAACGTGGGTACCAGTAACACCTATTACTCCCTTATGAATAATCACGTAAGACTCCCATAAAAAGCATCTCCCTAGTGCCAGGCTTTACTCACTCTCAGTCTGCCATCGCTGACTTACCTTTCAGAGTGGACTTCCACTATTACACTAAGCTTTCGGAGTGTTCTTCTTCTTTTCCAATAAACTGATTTCTACCATTTTCTACTGCTTGTGTCTCTTTAAATTCTTTTAAACCAAGAAGACAAGAACTGAGGTCTCTCTATTGCCATCAACATTTCTGTTTTGTTGAACATCTTAGATGTGTGGTTTTGTAGTCTTAATACCCTTAAAAAAGTATCATCCAGTATTACCTGAATTATTTTTCACATTCCTCTGACCCCCAATTTGGGTCTACAAGGAAACATAAATTATACCACGTAATTTTAACTCACAGTATGATGGTTAATACTGAGTGTCAAATTGATTGGATTGAATGATGCAGAGTATTGATCCTGGGTGTGTCTGTGAGGATGTTGCCAAAGGAGATTCACATTTGAGTCAGTGGACTGGGAAAGGCAGACCCATCCTTAATCTGGGTGGGCACAATCTAATCAGCTGCCAGAATGGCTAGACTATAAAGCAGGCAGAGAAACGTAAAAAGGTGAGACTGGCCTTGCCTCCCAGCATACATCTTTCTCCCACGCTAGACGCTTCCTGCCCTTGGATATCGAACTTCCAGTTCTTCAGCTTTGGGACTCGAACTGGCTTCCTTGCTCCTCAGTTTGCAGAAATCCTATTGTGGGACCTTGTGATTGTGTGAGTAAATACTACTTAATAGTATTAACTATTAGTTCTGTCCCTCTAGAAAACCCTGACTAATACACCAGGGCAAAGACATACAGTTTTTCATTTTTGATAGTTTCTATTGCTATGTGTTCAAGTACAGCACTCTTTCATTCCATAGCATCTAGTCTGCTTTAATCCTATTTTATGTTTGCAATCTTTAACATTTTATTTCTCATTTCCTAAAGTTGGTTTGGGTCTTCAATTTATCATTTATGTGCTTCTTTATTATGCTCATATCTTGCTCTTCTTTCATAAATGTATTTGAAATAGATGCTTTTCAATATTCTAGTATATTGTTTCATCTATACTGAATGTCTTGTCTATGGATTTTTTTAATTAGTTGTAATTTTCTGCTTTTTTTAAGTCTGATAACAAGTTTTTTTTTTTTCCATAAATTTTATGGGAATAGGTGGTATTGGTTTCCACGAATAAGTTCTCTAATGGTGATTTGTGAGATTTTGGTGCACGCATCACCCATGCAATATACACTGAACCCAATTTGTAGTCATTTATCCCTCACTCCTCCCACCCTTCCCCCCAAGTCCCCAGAGTGCACTGTATCATTCTTATGCATTTGCATCCTCATAGCTTACCTCCCATGTAACAGTGGGAACATAAAATGACAGTTTTCCATTCCTGAGTTACTTCACTTAGAATAATAGTCTCCAGTTCCATCCAGTTTGCTGCTAATGCTATTAATTTGTTCTTTTTTATGGCTGAGTAGTATTCCATTGTATATATATATACCACAATTTCTTTATCCACTTGTTGATTGATGGACATTTGGGCTGGTTACATATTTTTCCAACTGTGACTTTTGCTGCTATAAACATGTGTGTGCAAGTATCTTTTTCAAATAATGACTTCTTTTCCTCTGGGTAGATACCCAGCAGTAGGATTGCTGGATCAAATAGTAGTTCTACTTTTAGTTCTTTAGGGAATCTCCACACTGTTTTCCATAGTGGTTTTACTAGTTCACATTCCCCTCAGCAGTGTAGAAGTGTTCCCTTTTCACCAAATCCATGCCAACATCTATTATTTCTTATTTTTTTATTATGGTAATTCTTATAGGAATAATGCGGGATTGCATTGTGGTTTTGATTTACATTTCCCGGATCATTGGTAATGTTAAACATTTTTTCATATGTTTGTTGGTCATTTGTATATCTTCTTTGGAGAATTGTCTATTCATGTCCCTAGCCCATTTTTGGTGGGATTGTTTGTTTATAAATGCATGCTTGGTAATTTTTTTTGGGAAACAACCCTTATGGACTTTACTTTGCTAGATGCTGAATTCTTTTGCATATCTTTAAATCATGTTCAACCTTGTTTGGGGGCTCAGTTAAGTTCATTTGGGAACAGTTTCAGCCCTTTTCAGGGTTGTCATAGGACTTCTTAGATTGAGCTAGAAGGCCCTACCGTGCTACAGACCCCATTCGATATTTCTGGTGTTAGGATGTCTTTCCAATCTAACTGACAGAATCACAGGTTCTTCCCAGCCCTCTGTAAGCCCCAGTGACTGTTCTGCCAACTTTATTTGAGTTTTGTTTTTGTTTTCTGGCCTCATGTAGTTTCCTCATACACATGAGCTTAATCAGGTCTTGGAGATATGAAGATTCTAGAACTTTCTATCTCTGTGTCACTGTTGTCTCTGATACTCTTCCCTCTGGTTTCTGCATGTCTCAGCATTGCTGAACTCGAATATCCCATCCCAGCTCATGGAAACTGTGGGGCTTTGCCCTGCAGCCTAGGCTCGCTCTCACTGCATTTGTTTCGCTTCTCAAGAATCACTGTCTTATGCAACCTGTGTCTAAAGTTTGGAATCTACGGTCCCATATATTTTCTTTTCAGGCAAGTAATTTAAGATTGAAGAATATTTGCTGTCACTGGTGGTCCCCCATGGTCAACTGTTTTGGACAAAAAGTTTATATTCCAGTGAAGAGGTCTGTTTATATAATAAAGGCATAATATTTAGAGATATGAAATATCTTCAGTTTTCAGCTGTAATTATGCCAGAATATTTATATATTCCCAGAAAATTATTTTGTTTATTTTTTCAAAACATACTTGCCATAATGAAATGAACCATGACAGATTGAGACTGTGACAGTGAGAACTGAATACTTTGCTCAATTATTTATTTTTATGATTTTAAAATATTTATCTTTTTCTCCAACTGATCATTTTAACAATCCACCAGCAATTGAAGTATATAAAAACAATATGATGTATACGTGAATCTGAGTACTTTGAGGCAAGAAGAAAATTAAGTATGAACATTATAAAGATAGGTTAATCCAGTATATGAAGAAAATCTTTTTTTTTTAAATTATACTGTAAGTTCTGGGGTACACGTGCAGATTGTGCAAGATTGTTACACAGGTATATATATATATATATATGTCATAGTGGTTTGCTGAATCCACTCCCCTCCGTCATCTGTATTAGGTATTTCTCTTAATGTTATCCCTCCCTAAATCCCACCACCCCCTGCTATGCCTCCCCTAGCCCACCCGCCCTCCAACAGGCTCCAGTGTGTGATGTTCCTCTCCCTGTGTCCATGTGTTCTCGTTGTTCAACACCCACTTATGAGTGAGAACATGTGGTGTTTGTTTTCTGTTCTTCTATCACTTTGCGTTTCCAGCTTCATCCATGTACCTGCAAAGGACATGAACTCATCCTTTTAATGGTTGCATAGTATTCCATGATGTATATGTTCCACATTTTCTTTATCCAGTCTATCATTGATGGGCATTTGGGTTGGTTCCAAGTCTCTGCTATTGCAAACAGCGTTGCAATGAACATATGTGTGCATGTGTCTTTATAATAGAACACTTTATAACCCTTTGGGTGTATACCTAGTAGTGGGATTCTTGGGTCAAATGGCATTTCTATTTCTGAATCCTTGAGGAATCACTATGCTGTGTTCCTCAATGGTTGAATTAATTTACGCTTCCACCAATGGTGTAAAAGTGTTCCTATTTCTCCACATCCTCTCCAGAATCTGTTGTCTCCAGATTTTTTAATGATTGCCATTCTAGCTGGCCGGAGATGGTATCTCAATGTGATTTTGATTTGCATTTCTCTAATGACCAGTGATGATGAGCTTTTCCTCATATGTTTGTTGGCTGCATAAATGTCCTCTTTTGAAAAGTGTCTGGTCATATCCTTTGCCCACTTTTTGATGGGGTTGTTTTTTTCTTGTAAATCTATTTTAGTTTTTTTAGATTCTGGATATTAGCCCTTTGTCAGATGGTTAGATTGCAAAAATTTTCTTCCCATTCTGTTGGTTGCTGATTCACTCTAATAATAGTTTCTTTTGCTGTGCAGGAGCTCTTATGTTTACTTAAATCTCATTTGTCTGTTTTGACGTTTGTTGCCACTGCTTTTGGTGTTTTACTCATGAAGTCCTTGCCTGTGACTATGTCCTAAATGGTACTTCCTAGGTTTTCTCCTACTGTTTTTATGGTATTAGAACTTATGTTTAAATCTTTAATCTGTCTTGAGTTAATTTTTGTATAAGGTATAAGGAAGGGATCCAGTTTCCGCTTTCTGCATATGGCTAGCTAGTTTTCCAAGCACCGCTTACTAAACAGGGAATCCTTTTCCCATTGCTTGTTTTTGTCAGGTTTGTCTTTAAAAATGTAAAATTTTGTTTTTAAAAAATGTTGCAGAATTAGATAAAGCAGAATAATAAATTATACTCTATCACTTAACTATTTGTCATGACTTTATGAGACAGTTTTTGTTTCTTTTATTTATTTATTTATTTATTTTGGCTGCATTATCTAGCTATTCTTCATACTGTGAAAGGGAAATAAATCTCAGGATTCCAAAATCACTATGCCAAAGGAAGACGTCAAGTTGGGAATTGTGTCAGGCAAACCTGCCTCCTATTTATTATGTTGAATTTCATCCTGGAAATGGAAATTGATAGCTTATCTTCACAGGTGTAGGACAAAGGAGAGAACTCAAAGTCATCCCTCTGCTCACCTGAGACAAGGGAATATCCGATTGCTTCCTCGGCCCTATTGTCTATTTTATCTTATATGAAAATGCAGATTGACTCTAAGGCATAAGTGACTATTCCTTTATACCCCTCTCACATTAAATAGCGTATTCAGTGAAAGGCTGATCAAAGACTCCAAAGAATGCAGCCATTTGTCTCTTAGCTACCCATACTTTTAAAACATTTCCTTCCCTTTCCTCAATCATCACCCTTTCCACTTTAAATATTGAGGCCTCCAAAATCATCTTTAAAGAAAGGGAAGATAGAGACCTGTGTCCCAGGTGTGTGTGCTTAAGCTTGGCAAAATAAAACTTCTGCATTGATTGAGACCTGTCTCAGATACTTTTTGGTCTACAGTATAATGGCAGTTATATTTGTAACATATTTTACTTAGGAATAAGGAAATGTTTAGTCTTGTTTTCTGGCATGGTTATTTGATTATTGCAACAACTACTACTGATGATTCAGAAAAACTAGTTTCTGCTTCACAACTTCTAGTGACCACTCCATAAGGAATTTTTGGTATTTTGTCATCCTTTACCAAGTTTCCTTTATAAATGTGCTTTCAAGTTAAGAATAATATCCCACACTGTCATCTGGCTACACTCGTTTCAAATCTTGTTTCTCCTTTTATACCTGTGTCCTACCCAGGCATGGAGCAGAAAGCCTCATTCACATCAAAGTTCACTCCCAAGTAGTAGGGAACTAGAGTGTTCCTAAAAGCCATGATTCCACCAGAACAGCCAGGAATAATGACACTAAGCAGTGATATGACTGAAAGACATTAAAAATATATATTCCACTAAACTCTCTAAATCTATCTCAATTTACCTTTTCTAGATATCCCCCCAAAATGCTGGTAGCCACTCCAATGCCAGCCATAACAGACATGTGACATGTTGTAGAGTAGCAGTTTAGGCACAAAACATACAACAACATTATTTCATTGCAGTTAAAATTGATTTTTTAAAAAATAATTTCAAATGTATTTGATTAAGTGAAGATACTACGTGGGCTCCTACCTAGGGTTTTGGATGTGGTCCGTGAAAGTAAGGATTCCCATTAGCTTTTGGTTAAATTTGTCTCTGCATTTATATTAAACACTGATAGAATAAAAATTAACAATAATATATTAAATATCTCCTAGCCAGCAAAATCAAAAATGAATGATTCAATACTATGAAAGCAGAAAAAAAGTTTCCTGTCAACATACCTTGTTTCTTTGTTGATTTACTGAATGTGAGTGGCATATTCAGTAGATCTACCAGGGATTCTTGTGAAATGCTTGCTGTTTCTATCTTAAATAGGCACTTACATTCAAGAATATAACAATTGACTTTCACGGTACACGAATTCTACTAAAAACAATAGCCAAGTGAATAGGTCCAAAAAAACACAAATTATTCATGAAGTATTTTCTTGCCTTTAAAATATTTTTATGCTATGTAGATTACATTAAATGTTTGATAGAAATAATTGTGCTGTTAAACTTACACAGACACTGTCCGTATAGTGATTTTTTTCTAATTCTAATAAACAGAAAATCTGTTATTATACCTGACATCTTATGGCATACTTTGAAAGAAAAAAGATATGCTTTAGATATAACTCTAGGTAATGAATTGTAAATTATTATGAATAAAGTAATAATATACAATCATACAACTATTTTTGCTAGGCTAAAGGAAACCTTTGTGTCTAAAACTCATTAATGTTCCATTTTAACATTTGGAAACTGTGTCAATTGCATGCATGTGAAGGAAAACTAGAATTACATTTTCATATTCTCACAAATGCCTTTATTTGTCTGAAAAGGTGGTGAGAAAATGGATTAAAAATAAAACTAAAACCTAGTATGAAAATAGAAATAAACCATTAAAATGGTACAACTTCTGTTATAAGAATTGTCAGAGCAAGCAATTAGAGACAAGAAAGCAAAAACAGCCGTATTTTAATGAATGTTTTTTAAGGGGAATGAGTTTTAAAAAAAAAAGTAATCAATGATGATTTTACATCTTTTTTGTTCTCCCAAACTCATAATGTATATTTAAAAATAGAAACCAAGTTTTTCTAGAATTCCAAATTTTAATTCAATCAATACTGATTAAATTTACAATTTAACTGCAGGCTTTATAGATTTTACTGGAGCAATATTTTTTATATTTTTGTTTCTTGATAGATCTATACAATAACAATTGTTTTAATCTCATTTTCTGACAGGTTGACTGCTGCTATGAGAGTTTAATTTTTTCCTTTCAAATGCTAACATATATTTTTTCTTCAGTTATGGCAGATCTAAGTTTTAAAATAAATGGCATTGTAATTCTCAAACACAGGTATTCAGCTGGGAATTTCTTTATTTAATTCTCATCTTCTGAGATATTTGTTGTCCTACTGAATTGTCATGCTTTCATGTCTAACTGAACAATAAAGATATCATCTAAGTATAGTGTGAATTCCAGATTCTGTATGTGAGCCTTTGCCTTGTCAATGGACTCTGATAAGACTATTGGCTATCATAAATGAGTCAGAAAATGTCATCAGTCAGAGTATTATATGCAGTCATCTAAGGACAAGGTGAAAAATATAGATTAGTGGCATTCTATAACATTTGTTCTAGAAGGTCACAGGAATCTGAAGAGGTGAAGTTACCTGGTATTTATAATGCTATAAATCTGGGTGAGCAAATCTAGTTTTATATTATATCCATCTGTTTTCTGGACAGTGGTTTCTTATCACTGACTCACTATTAGAGTTTCCCAAATATTTCAATTTAAGCGAATGTCCAAATCATTCTGAATATCAACTAACTGTATAAATGCCAGTAGATGATCTTGAAAAAAACAATAAATGAACAAAACCATAACAAAGCAACACATGACATTGAAAACAAGCCATGTGCAGATATCAATAACAAAATGAATCTAGTCATTAGACATCTATTTTAAATGAAATTAGAGAAAAAAACAGGAAACCGAATTGACAAGATGGATATAGAAGGTCAAAATCTTTAAACAGAATTTGGGCTTAATTCACTCATCCCTTGTTTTACAAAGTCAATGTTGTTTTATTTTTTAATACCTTGTACAAGGTAATAAGGTAATCTAGTTGTGAGTGCAGGACAAATAATATCATCAGCAAGCATTTTAACAACTTTGAGCTACCCTTTTACATTATTTATTATCTTTATGATATTAGGAACATATAATACACCTGCCAACTGGGAACTCAACAATAATTTAGCACCAAATGGGTCCTCATATGATGACTGTAAGAACACACTGGCAGATCATAGAATTACCTGGGGTTAAAGGCCAAAAGTTGATTCAAAAATGCATTAAAATTTTTATATGAGTAATATATAGATCAGCCAAATGTATTCCTTCAGTCTAAAACTTTGTATTCTTCTGTTAACATCTTTCATTTCCTCATCCTTCTCTTTCCCCACAGATCTTTGATAACCACTTTTCTACTCTAGTTTTATTGCACTGGATGGCTTGAGCATCCAGTTAAGAACATATTGTGTATTTCGAGATTGCTAACTTGTATTTTTAACATTCTCACTACAAAACATAATAAATCAGCAAGAAAATGGGCTTATTAGTTAGCTTTATAGAATTTCTCTATAATGTGTATAGCTCAAAATGCCATATTGTACTCCATAAATATATGTAATTATTATATGTCTCTTAAAAATAACAAGTAAAACATAATGTATAAAAAAGGGTCCAAATGCTTTCATTTTGCATGTATCTGTAAGCTAATAAAGCATTTTACCATGTCATCCTGAATTTTAAATAGATTATTCTTGGTAAAGCAGATAAAATATTTTCTCAAAATTAATTAATTATACACACACACACACACACACACAAACACACACACACAGATGTGTCAAAACATATGGATTTTTACCTTATCTTTAATATAATTCTTAAAATAGGGAGTTTTTTCTTACAATACATACATTAAGCATCATTTCAAACTTTCTCATGAGCATTTTATTAGCTCTTTTATTTCACTGGCCACACTATTTATCCACACAGGAATATTTAAGCAAGGCAATCAAATTATATTAGTTTTTAAAAATGACTCAAAACCCCTGTGATCCTTGATCAAAAGGGCTGTGAGAACATGTACCCATCCAATGATAGTTGCTATCCTGGAAATGAGGTATTATGTAGGTTATTAATGAAGTGTGTCTTTCCTAGTATTGAATATCATTAATGTAGGCCGCATGTGAAGACAGATCACCTTTGTTCAAATATTGAGTTGAAGGATTTTTAGCTCCAAACTGTGGACAATAAAGTTAATATCTGCTAATGTAAAAGGGTAAATGACAACATGACTGATTTCATAAGGTCATATATATGCACCATTTAGTAGGGTACTTGGTTAGTTCTCAACAAATATATGTGTTGTTAGCAGGGTACTCAAGTACTCTGAGATTAATTCATATCTCATCGCTTTGGTTTCTTTATTAACCAAAAAAATAATTGACAGTGGTCATGGAATGAATTTTAATCTTACGGCTGAAATATCAGGAGAAATTTTCTATCAGCTATCTGTTTCAGCTGCCCACCCTCAAAGGCCAAATTTTAGTCAGTGTGCTTCCAATAGCAAGTGTCTAAAATGTGCCTTGACAATTAAATTCAGAAAATAGTTGAGTGTGCATATTGTGTACTTGGAGCTGTGCGTTGGCATAGAGAGGACTCCCCAGTGCATCAGAGGACATGGCAGGAAAATGAGATGCACTCCCCCGTTTCAATTTTCATCAAAAACCCACATTAATTCCTCTTTTCGATTTTCCTAATTTAAATTTTTATTAAATATACACATAAATAAAGGGTCTTTCAAAGTTTCTATATGAACTGGTAATAATAATGTGCATAATGTGAATTGTATTATCCAAATCAAAATCACTTGGATTGACCAGTTATCCTTAATTAATGTTTTGTGTTTCAAATTATGTTCTGCATCACAAGTGAAATAACAAAATTCTTCATGTTTCTAATTTAAATATAAATACAGCAGCTAAATAATTTATTAAACCTTAGTTTATTCAAAAGTGCTGAGACTTCTCTATATTAAATGTAGTAGTACACTATTAGTTGATACCAATAAAAAGTCAAGATAAACTAACTTAAAAAAAAAAAAAAAGAATTCAGAACCTAACTGCTGGAGTGAAGAATGAGGTGTGACAGACTCTCTCCCAAACAATAATTTAACTAAAAGAAATTACTTGAACAACAATAATATTTAAAGACTTTATAAATTGCCCTAATGCATACAGCAAATGCAGACACATAAGTTCAAAAAAAAAATCAATAAAACCTCAGTAGGAGCAGTGAGAGTCTATGGCACTGAATGACGTTCATCCCCAAGCTCAGCTGAACAGAAGTCTCCTGGTCCCTCAAGCTCTCAGTCTTTCATATAGGAAGGAGAGAGAGAGGAACAGGCCATGAGCATCTCCAATTCCCACAGTGTGATCTTCTATCTATTTAAGGTAGACAGTCAAAAGCTTGGAGTTTCCCTTTCCTACCTGATCCCTCACACATACAGTAGAACGCTAGCCCTGCTGCAATAGGCCAAGAATACTGAGGATTTGTCCATAGGACAGATGTTCATGCTGGGAAAAGCAAGACAAGAATATTTGGGTTCCCACCCCCCTTAACATCGGCTAATAGAGCTATGGTGTCACTCTGAGAGCAACTGGCTACTGTCTCTACACCAGGTCTTGTGAAGTGGCAAGAAGTTTCTGTCTGGGATGAAGAGCCAGGACTTACAAAAGAAGAGCTTCACAGCCATGACTGAACAACTGACTCATCTGTAGAAGAGCTGGGAGAATTTCATGCATAAACAATTTCAAAAACAATGGAGATCTTACTGGAGAGAAGTTAAAAGGCACTCATAGTTGCATGACACAAGTATCAACAAGAAAAATGACAGAGTAATCAGAAGTTTAATAAAGAGAGACAGAGACAGAGTTTGGAACACCTGTGCTAGGGTCACTCACCCCTAGGGGTTGAGAGGGTAATGCCAAAGTGCCAGGGAGCCCTCATGCTGAAGGAGTCAGAGAAGGACAGGGTAGGCTTGAAACATTTCTCAAGCTGCACACAGATCAATAACAAACAAACCAACAAAATAAATTTTTAAAACAACACAATTGTTAGTGACTCTAGGAGTTTAAACACAACCTCGGACCAACCACTGGCTGGGTTTGGGCAACTCTGGAGAAACTAGGCTTATAAATTAAAGGAATATCCTTCCCTGTCAATCCGGAACACTTTGTGTGTGAATAGGCTTTGCCCACTTAGAAGTAACCATAAGGAGAAAATCCAAGCCATTAGCTAGATGTGACAAAACAAGGTAAGCTTCTTAAAATGTGATCGCAGTGTTCAAGTCTCATATACATGCAGTGGTAAAGGGTAAAAACTTAACTGGCTAAGAGGATTTAAGCATAACCTTTGATTGATAAGCAAGTTTAGATGATGTAAGAGGAATGCTTAGGTAGCAAGGCTAACAGAAAAATGAGAAAAACAATTGAGAACATCAGAAACTGCATACTGTGAAGAAAATAGACTTCACAGGGACAGTTCAGCCCTGTTACTAAACACGTGAAAAAATCTAAGCCAATAAAAACATCCACAGTCTTGGGGAGAGAAAACCAATAAATAGAGCCACTAAAATACATTATTAAAAATGTACAGTTTTCAGCAAAGTGTATGACATGCAAAGAATCAGCAGCAGGTGATCCATACACAGGTAGGGAAGGGAAAGAGACAGTGATTTTGAAGAAGCCAAAGTTGTAAAATCAACAGCCACAGATTTCAATATAGCCATTGCAAACATGCTCAAAGGGCTAAAGAAAACTATCTTAAAGGATTAAAAGCAGACATGAAGACAGTATCTCCATCAAACATAGAATATCAATGCCATGTTAAAAATTATTTTTAAAAAGAACCGGATACTAGTTGCAAAGTTGCAAAGTACAATAACTAAAATTATAATTCATGAGAGGACAATAAACTTAGTGTCCTCATATGATTCAGAAATCATACTTCTAAGTATTTATTCAACTGCTCTGAGAAACTATGTTGACATGAAAACCTGCATGTGAACATATATAGTAGTTTTTCTCATAATTATCAATAATTGAAAATAATCAAGATGCCTTTTGATGGATGAATGGAAATACAAACTGTGATATGGCCATAAAATTGAATATTATTCAGTGAGATAAAAAATGGGCTACCAAACCACGTAAAGAGACTAAGAACCCTAAACGTGTAAGTTAAAGAAGGCACTGAAAAGGCTACACATACTATATGATTCTAACACTATGAAATTCTGGAAAAGACAAAAGTGTATAGAGGATAAAAAATAGCAGTGCTTTCCAGGTGTTAAGAATTGCAGTGAGGTATGGTTGGTTGGTAAAGCACAGGGGATTTTAGGGTGGCAAAATCATTCTGTATGATAAATTCAATGGTAGATGCTTTTATGCATTTGTCAAAACCCACCGAATTTTGTCATAGGAAGAGTGAACCTTAATGTATGCAAATAAAAATATTCAGGAGGATGGTAATTCTGGCATAGAAGGCAGAATGAAACAGAATGATCTAACTGTATTGGACATGTAAAAACTCCCTCTTTGAAGGGATGCAGGGGAAAAGGAGCTGACTTAAGTAACACTGGAAATGAGTGGCACCTGTAAAGCTGAAGGCAAAAGAACATACATGTAAACACTTTAGTTAATAACGTTGTTCCCATGGAGGTGCAGTTTAACAATTCTGATACTGCTATATGTGAATAGTGGAAATGAGCAATTAAGCAAGTAAATGGCAGAAGATTACAGCCAGGTTTCTCACTGTTGAGTGGGAGTTGACATGTAGTCAAGGGGAAAAGACTACAATCTTTTCCCCTTGACTATGTAGTAATGGGTAATAGTTCTAAATGTCAGTAAGAACTCATGTTTAACTTTGTATAGATACAGTTAATGAATCAGGGTGGGGTGATATGTTAGGACAATGAACCAAACTGACAGTAACAACTAAATCTTTATTCACTTAATGTGACAGAATGAGCAAGAATCAAAGGAGCAGGTGGTGGCTCCCCAGTGCACATTTCTCATCATGGGTCAGCAAAGATGGGAAAGAAGCTCTTCTACCTGCTGAGGAGCTCCAGACAAAGGACTCTTTATGGGCTGTGGACTAGGAGATGGAAAAGGAAAAAGGCCTAGTAGAGGAAATGCACTTCATCAAAGTTGAGAGGAATGAGCCAGCTGAAGCTCCTAAGAAGGTCTCCTATGGAAACACCTGGATTCAGAAGGCAGCTCTACACAGGAGCATGGCTGACCCAGAGAGTCCTGAGTCCTTGACTGCAACTTCTTTGAGAAAACTGCAGTGCACTGGCTGTACACCTAGTCTAGTGTAGAGTGCAGTTCCCCACCCTCAGTATAATGCCTGCCAGGAAAAGTCGTTGTAATTGCCAATGCTTGGATTTGGATGATCACATGTATAATTTTGATATAATGCTGAATTTTTCAATGGCTACATGTAGAAATATTTATAGATATATATATATAAATAGGTTAGTACACAAGCATATATTTCCTTGCTCTGTTGGCTGTAAGAATCTTAAAAAATAAATGGCATGCCAGTGGCAATGAGCATACCTGGTAACGAAATTTTTGAATTCATATATCAGTTTCCAATTAAAGTAACCACAGCTCCATTAGGAAATGGTTGACTCTAGAATGGGGCTGGAAATAAACAAGGTAACTTTGGACTATCTTATAGTGGCAGAAAGCAGGAAATACTCAAACAAAAAAACCCACACAAATATATGATAAGAAAAGAATGAGAGTACTATAAAAGAACCTAGGAGAAATGATCAGAATAAGGATATATTTTTATGCAGATCACATAGTATATTCTAATAAACTGGATGTAAGGTAAGTGAGAAAAAGAAGAATCAACATAATTTTAAGTATATAGCTGAAATTAGGTTATGATTACCTTAACTCGGGAGAATAGGGGATAATTGTATAAAGGATTAATGAGTACACAGAGTATGATAGAAACCTGCAGGCCTCCGATTTCAGGACAATACCATTGTAAATGTACTAAGGAAATATAATATGACTGGTTGGCGGTGTTAAGTGTTCTCTTGATTTTTGTACATATAAATTTAAAATAAAATCAGTGTGTTCCTATATTTTTCCAGCCACATTCAGTTGCATGAATGTTAGTATATATTAGAGAGACAGAGTTAACCTGGATGGCAATTTTTATCAAACACAAAGAGAGAGCAAAAGAGAGAGGGAGATACAAAAGTAAAGTGCATTTATGAGGAAGTGATTATATAGTACCTGACAACAGAATTTAAGCAGGGTAAGAACAGGGAAGAACATATTAATGGGGTGAGACAGTGATATGGTAACAGGATTGATGGATTCAATAGGATTAAAAAAGTCTTGGAATTTGGGTATTGATTGACACAAGAGAATTGGAATGCATGAAAATAAGATTATGGATAAATTGTCTTTATTTGTTATGAGACTATCTATGATATTATCTTCACTATAATTAAGAGAAGTGGGCTGAAGGCAAACTCATTGAAAGAGAACAATTCAAGCAACTGAATGATTAAGATGTTGGAAGAATAATCAATTACACACTCAATTGATAATTCATGGCTTTCTTATTTCCATGACTTTTTCCTCATAACTTTGTAGTCTACTACATTTTGACTTTGTGACTGCCATTTAAGTTGCTTTGACCAAATCAATACTTACAACTCGTTTAAACACCAGGTTTTTTTTAAAAAGTGATGCATGTTTTTGCTTGCCCCTTTTACATGAGCATGTGATGGATTACTTGTTCTTGCTTCTCTGCTGTGGACATAAGAGCATCTTTGGATGAGCCACAGAACTTGTCTGGACTGGATTGCTTAATAGGGAAAGTGAGAGTGTGAGAGTACATGGAAAACAGCTGAGTCATCACTATTCCACACTAGCTAACTGCAAACCAACCCCAAACAACTGCACCATGTGAGAGGATCTAGTCCCATCATTACAGCTGCCCTGCCAATAGGTAGCTGCCCAGAAGCACAGGCATCATCCCAGATAAGAGTAGAAGTGAAATTACCTTAGGAAAAATTGTATCAGTGAGAAAATTATTTCAGTGGGGGAGATCTGATCTAGCCATCTCCCCCCGTTGCCTTAGCTTTCCAGCTGCCTTTAATTATTTATGGGCTTGGGCCAAGCAAACTTTGGAAGCATTTAATTTATAGTTTAAATGACAAAAGGGCTTCCCCAAAATGCAATTGCCTTGGTAAATCTAATAAGAGACCATGAGGCTAAGGAAGAGGAAAGGAGCCTGAATTCTGCTAAGGTATATATTTCCAGGCATTATTCTGCAGGACGCAATATATGCAACTTCCTCAATTACTCCTGCAAATAACATCACTATTGTACTTTGGTCTTTTGAGACATCTTTTCAGGTTTTTTGGATGTGTGACACCAGTGACTCTACCTGGACCCTCTAACCCTGCTCCTGTGGTCCTACCCAAAAGCAACTCAGTTTGAGAGGACAGCTTCGACCCTCTATAATTTCATCTTCACCCAAACAATCAGCATCAAGCACCCATTTCCTAGCTGCTTCTATGGACCCCAAAAACAGCATTTGAAAATTGGAGCCTTTGATGAGATTGATTTGAGTAATAACTCTGTTTCCTGTGCAGTGTGGCCAGCCTCACATCAATTGAACTCTTACTTTACTGCAGTGCCTTGGTCTTTACTTGTCGAGTGGGCAGGAAAATCATGTAGGACAGTTACAGAAGCACATAGTCAAACTGTAGGTTAATGATAAATAATAAATAGCTGTGTTGTAAGCCACTGCATTCACATATGATTAATTACACTGCAATAGCTAACTAAAATATACATGCATATTAATTTCAGAAAATTAAGACAAGTGTGATATTAGAATACAGCCAGTAGCTACATTCCATAAAATTATGTAAGTGCATCAATGCAAAATGGGAGAAGGAAACAACAAAACAAAACAAAGCAAAACCAAGAGATCACAGGCCATCTGTTTTCACTAATTGGCTTTACACAAAGAGAAAGTAAACTTTCTCATGACCAGAAGTAGTTTTACAACTTGGGGCAAGACTTCCAAAGAAGTTAAGTTCCTACACCCACCCACTTCTCACAGAGTCTGGAAAAATGGGAGCCCTATCTTCCTTGATGATTGCATTTCAAAGGGTTGTGTATTAGTCTACTTTCATAAAGCTATTAAAAACTGCCTGAGACAGGGTTGTTTATTTATTATACTTTAAGTTCTGGGATATATGCACAGAATATGCAGGTTTGTTACATAGGTATACGTGTGCCATGGTGGTTTGGTGCTCCCATCAACCACTCATCTACATTAGGTGTTTCTCCTATGCTATTCCTCCCCTTGCCCTCCACCCCATGACAGGCCCCAGTATGTGATGTTCCCCTCCCTGTGCCCATATGTTCTCATTGTTCAACTCCCACTTATGAGCAAGAACATGCAGTGTTTGGTTTTCTGCTCCTGTGTTATTTTGTTATTTTGCTAAGAATGATGGTTTCCAGCTTCATCCATGTCCCTACAAAGGACATGAATTCATCCTCTTTAATGACTGCATAGCATTCCATGGTGTATAAGTGCCACATTTTTTTTTATCCAGTCTAACATTAATGGGCATTTGGGTTGGTTCCAAGTCTTTGCTATTATGAATACTGCTGCAATACACATACGTGTGCATGTGTCTATAGTAGAATGATTTAAAATCCTTTGGGTATATACCCAGTAATGGGATTGCTGGGTCAAATGGTATTTCTGGTTCTACATACTTGAAGCATCGCCACATTGTCTTCCACAATTGTTGAACTAATTTACACTCCCTCAAACAGTGTAAAAGCTTTCCTGTTTCTCCACATCCTCTCTAGCAGCTGTTATTTCCTGACTTATTAATGATCACCATTCTAACTGGCCTGAGATGGTATCTCAATGTGGCTTTGATTTTCATTTCTCTAATGACCAATGATGATGAGCTTTCTCTTCATATGTTTATTGGCCCCATAATGTCCTTCTTTAAAAAGTGTCTGTTCATATCCTTTGTCCGCTTTTGGATGGAGTTGTTTGAATTTTTCTTGTAAATTTATTTAAGTTCCTTGAAGATTCTGGATATTAACCCTTTGTCATATGGATATACTGCAAAATTTTTCCCCCATTCTATAGGCTGCCTGTTCACTCCAATGATAGTTTCTTTTGCTGTGCAGAAGCTCTTTGGCATAATTAGATCCCATTTGCAATTGCTTTTGGTGTTTTACTCATGAAGTCCTTTGCCCATGCCTATGTCCTGAATGGTATTGCCTAGGTTTTCTTCTAGAGTTTGTATGGTTTTAGGTCTTCTGTTTAAATCTTTAATCCATCTTGAGTTAATTTTTGTATAAGGTGTAAGGAAGGGGTCTAGTTTCAGTTTTCTGCATATGGCTGGCTAGTATTCCCAGCACTGTTTACTAAATAGGGAATCCTTTCTACCTTGCTTGTTTTTGTCAGGTTTTTCAAAGATCAGATGGTTGTAGATATGTGGCATTATTTCTGAGGCCTTTGGCTGTTCCTATGGTCTATATATCCGTTTTGGTACTAGTACCTTGCTGTTTTGGTTACCGTAGTCTTGTAGTATAGTTTGAAGTGAGGTAATGTGATGCCTTCAGCTTTGTTCTTTTTGCTTAGGATTGTCTTGGCTATCCAGGATCTTTTTTGGTTTCATATGAAATTTAAAGTAGGTTTTTCTAATTCTGTGAAGAAAGTCAATAGTAGCTTTATGGGAATAGCATTGTATATATAAATTACTTTGGGCATTATGGCTATTTTCACAATATTATTTCTATCCATGAGCATGACATGTTTTTCCATTTGTGTCCTCTTTTATTTCCTTGAGCAGTGGATTGTAGTTCTCCTTGAAGAGGGCCTTCACAACCCTGTAAGTTGCATTCCTAGATATTTCATTCTCTTTGTAGCAATTGTGAATAGGAGTTTGATCATGATTTGCTTCTCTGTTTGTCTTTTATTGGTGTATAGGAATGCTTGTGATTTTTGCACATTAACTTTATATCCTGAGACTTTGCTGAAGTTGATTATCAGTTTAAGAAGTTTTTGGGCTGGGATGATGGGGTTTTCTAAAGATACAGTTATGTCATCTGCAAACAGAGATAATTTGACATCCTCTCCTACTAACTGATTGCCCTTTATTTCTTTTTCTTGCATGATTGCCTTGGCCAGAACTTTCAATACTATGTTGAATAGGAGTGGTGAGAGCCAGATTCATTCAAAGGGAATGCTTCCAGCTTCACTTTAGGGAAGGCTACCAACCAAAAAAAGCCCATGACCAGACAGATTTTGGGAATAGCCTACGAACCAAAAACAGCCCACCATCAGACAGATTCGTAGCTGAATTCTACCAGAGGTACAAAGAAGAGCTGGTACCATTCCTTCTGAAAGTGTTCCAATTATATTCAGCATGATTTTGGCTGTGGGTTTCTCATAAATAGCTCTTATTATTTTGAGATATCTTCCATCAATACCTAGTTTATTGAGTATTTTTAGCATAAAGGTGTGTTAAATTTTATAAAAGGCCTTTTCTGCAGCTATTGAGATAATCATGTGCTTTTTGGCATTGGCTCTGTTTATCTGCTGGATTACACTTATTTGCATACACTGAACAGACTTGCATCCAAGGGATGAAGCTGGTTTGATCGTGGTGGATAAGCTTTTTAATGTGCTGTTGAATTCAGTTTGCTAGTATTTTATTGAGGATTTTCACATCAATGTTCATCAGGGATATTGGCCTGAAATTTTCTTTTTTTGTTGTGTCTCTGCCAGGTTTTCATATCAGAATGATGCTGGCCTCACAAAATGATTTAGGGAGGAGTCCTTCTTTTTCTATTGCTTGGAATAGTTTCAGAAGGAATGGTACCAGCTCCTCTTTATACCTCTGGCAAAATTTAGCTGTGAATCCACCTGGTCATGCTCTTTTTTTGGTTGGTAGGCTATTCATTACCATCTCAATTTCAGAGGCGGTATTTGTTTATTCAGGGATCCAAATTCTTTCTGTTTTAATCTTCGGAGGGTTTATTTATTCAGTAATTTATCCATTTCTTCTAGATTTTTTAGTTTATTTTCATAGAGGTGTTTATAGTATTCTCTGATGGTAGTTTGTATTTCTGTAAGATCAGTGATGATCTCCCCTTTATCATCTTTTATTGTGTCTATTTGATTCTTCTCTCTTTCTTCTTTATTAGTTTGGCTAGGAGGCTATCTATTTTGTTAAACTTTCCAAGAAATCAGCTCCTGTATTATTGATTTATTGAAGGATTTTTCGTGTCTCTATCTCCTTCAGTTCTGCTCTGATTTTAGTTATTATTTGTCTTCTGCTATCTTTTGAATTTGTTTGCTCTTGCTTCTCTAGTCCTTTTAATTGTGATGTTAGGGTGTTGATTTTAGATCTTCCCCATTTTCTCCTGTGGGCATTTAGTACTACAAACTTTCCTCTAAATACTGCTTTAGCTGTGTCCCAGAGATTCTGTTATGTTGTGTCTTTGTTCTCATTGGTTTCAGATAACTTATTTATTTCTGCCTTCATTTCGTTACTTACTCAGTAGTCATTCAGTAGCAGGTTGTTCAGTTGCCAAATAGTTGTTCAGTTTTGAGTGATTTTCTTAATTCTGAGTTCTAATTTGATTGCACTGTGGACTGAGAAAGTACTTGTTATGATTTCCATTATTTTACATTTGCTGAGGCATGTTTTATTTCCAATTATGTGGTCAATTTTATAATAAGTGCTGTGTGATACTAAGAAGAATATGTATTCTGTTGATTTGGAGTAGAGAGTTCTGTAGATGTCTATTAGGTCCACTTGGTCCAGAGCTGAGTTCAAGTCTTGAATATCCTTGTTAATTTTCTGTCTCATTTATCTGTCTAATACTGACAGCGTGGTGTTAAAGTCTCTCACTATTATTGTGTGGAAGTCTAAGTCTCTTTGTAAGTCTCTAAGAACTTGTTTTATGCATCTGGGTGTTCCTGTATTGGGTGCATATATATTTAGGATAGTTAGCTCATCTTGCTGTATTGATCCCTTTATTATTATGTAATGTCCTTTTTTGTTTTTTTGATCTTTGTTGGTTTAGGTCTTTTTTTAATCAGAAACCAGGATTGGAACCCCTTTTTTTTATTTTTTATTTTTTTTGCTTTTCATTTGCTTGGTAAATCTTCCTCTGTCCCTTTATTTTGCACCTATACGTGTCTTTGCACTTGAGATGGGTCTCCTGAATACAGCACACTGATGGGTCTTCACTCTATCCAATTTGCCAGTCTGTACCTTTTAATTGGGGCATTTACCCCTTTTACATTTAAGGATAATATTGTTATGTGTGAATCTGATCCTGTCATTATGATGCTAGCTGATTATTTTGCACATTAGTTGATGCAGTTTCTTCATAGTGTTGATGGTCTTTACATTTTGGTTTGTTTTTGCAGTGGCTGATTCCTAAGGAGGCGGAGTCTGATTTACATAGGGCACAAAAGATTGGTAGTACCAGTTGTGCCATTTACACAGCGTGCGAGGAAGATGGCCATCCCACCCTAATCTTTTATTATGCAGATGTGTTCTCTATCTGGCCAGCACCATGTTGCCTGTTACTTTGTTGCACATGTGGTGACAAATAAAAGGGAAGAATGGCCTCCATCTTGAACATACCTGGCTGCCAGGTAGCCTTGTCCTATTAGCACAGCTGCCGGCATTCACCCATGCAAGCTTCCAGCTTGCTTATCTATGTCTGCAGCTCAATTTTACAGGCTGCTCTTTTTAGAAAAGAAATGATTTGGGGGCCGCTTTTTGATAAAAGGGAAACCTTGCTGAGGACTCTGTGACCTAAACTATCTGCCTAAATAATTCCTTTCTAGCTCCTGTATCAGCAAGATTGAAAAGGCAGAAGTGCTCTTCTTAGTCTTTACTAGTCATTGAAAGTATCTCATCATGATGGTGCCTGGACTCTGGGGAGCTCATTTCTAGCAATTCTACTGAGCACTTCTGTTTCTCAAAGCAGTTTAACATGTGGGGTGTGTATTTGACTATCCTGAGTTCAATCTATAAATAAAGAGTTAATCTATTTGAATGATTTATGTTATCATAAAATCTAATGAAATTTTATATCTTCATCAGTAAACCAAATAATTTTATCCACATATATTTAATTGTTCAATGATTTCTTTACTCTTCTAATTTTTTGTATTATTTTTTCTTATTCTTTCCTATTCTTGTCATTTACCTAAAATTCTACTTTTCTCCCTGAAACAATTATGATACATTTGGCTGAAAAATAATTGATATTTGATTGATGGATAATCAATCTGAAAGCTTTCAAAAATTGTGCTAAGGTATTTGAACACAACAGTAAATTATTTTCAATGTTTTCCCCTAGGATACCAGTATAAATATACCAAAGAGCTCCTCCTCAAATATTGTTATGTCTAAGGTCTTTAAAGATTAGTACTCTTATTCTTACACAAAATATGTGCTTCAAAACCAAATCAATACCTTTAAAATTATATTCTGAGTTGTTTATTGCATTAGTCAGAAATTTGACTTGAGTATTGACATAAAAGTCAGTGGCAGGCTCTGGATGGGCTTTTGAATGGTAGTGGGTACACAGCCCATATGAAACTTAGAACAGTCTTGGGGAAATGTGGGCTCACAGATCCTAAAAAGAAAACACATGCTCAACTCAACATTTACTACAAAGGAAACTAGAAGTATACAATAATTTCCTAAATGCCAAATATGCACAATTGGGTACAGTAAGAAAAGGTAGGAGATTTTCTGAGCAACAAAGAAGTAGGGGGACACAATAGCGATTTATCTAAGCTTCAGATTTATAAAAGCATGCCTTTTAGAACATAGAGGCAACAAACATGGTGAGTTAGTTCAGACAAAAATAATTTAACAACAAAAGAGGCATCAGGAAGAAAGTATTGCATTGTGAATAATTAGAAGTCAATAATTTTTACCAGAATATATGCTACACTGAAACTACAAGTAACCCAATAAGCTTCCCTTTCTCAGAAAATGTAAGCACTGATTTCATGAGCCATAGCTAATGTCACAGAACTAAGACAATTATTTTACTGAGAGTTATTAGTGAGATTTATTTCAACATACAAATATGATTATGCATTTTAAGCACAAGGATTTTATATGAATTAATGTTTTATTGGAGAGTGAGCAAATAGAACTTTTTCTTTCCAGAAAACTTTATGCACTGTCAAAAAGAAATTTCAAAGTGTTGTTTCATATTTTTCTATAAATCTTATTGTAAAGCTAATTTAATTATAACCAAATACCTGCAATTCTTTTATTTCCCAATCTGAGACTCAGACTTAATTGCTATGAAACATATATTTTCTACAAAATCTATAACTTAGAACATTGTTTAGCAAAGCTATCTGCTTTTATGTGATAGACTACACACAAAAAAATGTAGTGGGTGAAAAGAGCTACTGTAAAGCTAACTTTAAGTCAAGGAATGTTTTTAGGCAATAAATAACAACAATTGATATGCCTGTTCACTGGTTTTCTGACATAAGGATGTGAATTGTAGTCCTTGAATTCACATTTGCTTTCAGCCAGGAAATTCTTTACTTAGTCTTTGTAGTAGTCACTGTTTAATTTGTGAGAAAAAAACTGAATAAAATTAGGAAGGAAAAATGATACATTTATGTTACAAATGGGTTCGGAGTTGCAGTCTCATGTAAGCATATGCAAAGGCAGGTGAAAAATCATCAATGTATACTGGAAGCATACATAATAAACTGAAAACATGTTCCTGAAAATAAATGATTTTCAGAAAATAATACATTCTATCGTAAAAGAAACATCATTGAAAGTCCAATTGAGATTCTCAAGAATACAAATATTTTGCAGAATTCTGATTAAAGATTATATATAAAAAGAAATCGAACAGCACATAGATGAGAACAGCAATATATTTGAGACATCGGTCTGTATAAAATGTCTCAAATCCTATCCCATAATGTGATAATTCCTTTTAGTAGTTATTCAGGAGCTATTTATTAAATCAAGATACATTAATTTTGTTCCATTTCATCACCAGCTATGGTTAATTAAATGCTGATATAATATCGACTTGTAGTTCTATCATATGTGGGTAAATTATTGGGGAAAAGAGTGATGTTTTAGAACTTAAAATGTATAGAGATAGAGAAATTGACATGATATTGGCAGAGGGAAGGTGGAAACAATGCATGAATGCAAGCTTCCATACCTGGAAATATAATATGCCAGACTAGACACCACAAATTGCCATCTATTTCAAAGGAAAAAAAACTGAAATTAATAAAAACTTTTATTTAAATACATCACTGAGATAACACAAAGAAAAGGTCTATGGAGATCAAGGTCAAAGTGCTGGCAAAACATAAAAGGTAAATAAGCACGAAAGTTTACTATATCTCTGAAGATTTTTGCCAAATTCTGTACCCATGAATTTCTAACCTGAATGCTTAACAGGAAGAAGGGCAAAGGAGACTGTGTTAAGGCAAGCTAAAGTGGAGAGTAGCAAAGTCCGCTAGTGTAAGGCTGGATTGCAAAGGACTATACTACTTATATAAATGTGAATACTTAATAAACCTGCCATGCAGACACAAACAAGGAAACTTGCCTGTTTTTCTTAGTCCCAGATGGAGCATAAGAAGAAAGTCCTCATGAAGTAATAAAAACAGATCCCACATGTCTTTTGATATAAATTTATGTTACATTTACTTTACAGGCAATTTATAAGTAGAAATTTGTCATAAAATAACTCTGGGCTGGTAAGGCCACACATGACTGGAAAAAAATAAAACCCAAAACCCCAATAATCTCTGGAAGTCAACTTTCACCCTTACTTAATAAATTTCAACAAATTGGTTAACAAAGAAATGAAGATTTCAGATGTTGGAATTATTGCTACTTACTATATTAAACGTAAAAGTGAAGCTTAAAGAATGTGTTAGGAAAAACAAAGAGGCTTCAAAGCATGACTAAACAATTTTGATACAAATCTTAATGAGTGCCCCAGAAATAAATAATCCTGGGGACAGGGAGAGGAGCAACACACACTGGGCTTGTTGGGTCTCTGGGAGGGAGAGCATCAGGATAAATAGTTAATGCATTCCGGGCTTAATACCTCAGTGGTGGGCTGACAGGTGCAGCAAACTACCATGGCACACATTTACTTAGGTAACTAACTTGCAAGTCCTGCACATGTATCCCGGAACTTACAATAAAATAAAAAAGAAAAGAAGGAAAATTTTAAAATGAAGAACAGCTGATTAAGAGAGATTAAGAGAAAATAATGCTTTCGAAGGGAACTACAAAGAAATAATGAGAAATACAGCTAAAAGTCAAAGGGCTGCAAATTTTGAACTACAGATAATGTGTGAAGAAACAGAATGGGATGTGATTCATGTTAAATCAGAGTGGTGGGGGATATAAAAAAAGGGGAGCAAATAATATTTATATATATATACTGGTTAGAAAATTTCCAGACTTTTGATGGCATGGATCCTAATATATAGGCAACCCAGCAAATTCCAATGGATAACTTTATCCCAACTTATATTATTTCTGGACTTGGCTTAATTTTTTTTTTTTTTTTTAGAAAATGAACCAAAAAAAGAAAAATCTCAAAAATATCCATAGAAAAAAAGGCAGATAGTCTACAAAAAAAAATGGAATTACAAAGATGACTGAGTTATCAATCACCGTGAAGAAAGCAAAAGGCAATGCAGAATATATATATTATATATATTACATATATAATATATATACTTATATATTATATATATTATATTATATTAGTATATATATATATATATATATATATATATTTTTTTTTTTTTTTTTTGAGACGGAATCTTGCACGGTCACCTGGGCTGGAGTGCAATGGCTCAGTCTGGTCTCGCTGCGAGCTCCACCTCCCAGGTTCAAAGGATTCTCCTGCCTCAGTCTTCCTAGTAGCTGGGATTATAGGCGCCTGCCACCACATCCGGCTAACTACTACTGAAAGTAGCTTTAAAGAATCAGAAACAACCAAACAGTTTACAGGCACAAGATATTTCTGAAAAAATTCTATTGAATGACCACAAAATACTTAATTTTAAGAAAGTATATATCAAGCAACATGAAAATTATCCTAAATGGAAACTATGAGATACAAGAGGAAAGATGAAATATTTTAAAAATTACATGAGTACATTAATAATAAATTAATTGTGTATGTGTGTCTGTATATGTGTATGTTCATGTTCACACATCAATGGATAGATAACAGATGCACAGATAAAGGGGGAGAAATACAGAGGTACACAGATGCAGAGACGAAATGTCTCTATTTCTGTGAGACTGCAAGAGGGTTTAAAATGTTTGAACATTAGTACAATGTAAGTAAAGAAGAACAAGGTAGAAGTCATGGTTGTAGTATATGTAATATATAATTCTAATATATAATGTGTATATAATATATAATTAGACAGATGGTATCTTTGTAACTATAACAGTATTTGAAAGAAAACCACAGGCCAAGTTTTCTCATGGACATAGATTATACTGTCATTAAGAGACTCTGTCTCAAAAAAAAAACAAAAACAAAACTATCACTCACAATCAGACAATATATTATATTGCCTTTCTATTTGAAAATAAATCAATATATTCTATATTTATTGTGTTGAAATAAGAAGAAGGCTCTATAATTACAAATAAATGCAGTTATAATATACAGTAAGATAAAGTTAATTTTCATTTTAAACTATTCTTGGCCATTAGAAAGAAAAAAAATGACTTAAATCTAATAAAATTAAAAATAACAGCAAACATGTTAGAAACAAGCCTTTTAGCATTTTAAACATAGTTCTAAATGTATATTCAGTGCATTAAGAGACAAAGACTTAAATGCTATATAATGGAAAGCTGGAAATTTTATTAATTTGTCTACAATAGGACTGTCTGTGAAGAAACTCAAAATAATGTAGCAGGAAAGTTTTGCAAACATTCTTGATTCAAATTCAAAAAAAAATTTAATTATTGTTTACATTTCTCTTACATCTGAAACAAGTAGATAAAACGCTCAGTTTTATTTGCAATAGCTAATAATTAGTTATTAATATTAAACATAGTTTTAAGTACACATAAGAAAAAATGTGCAAGCTCTGACTGGGGATATTACAAAATTATTTAAATAATGTTATAATAATAATGATGTTAGCCTCATGAATAATAAGACAAAATATTATGCAGATATCAATATTAAGTGATAGAATAAATAAAAAATAAATTTTATCGTGGAATTTGTAAAAAAGTAAATAAAAAATAACAATGGCCAATATATTCCTGAGATGAAAACAGGAAAGAAGAAGAGATTTCCTAACAAATCTGAAGAATCTACTTGAAGCCATATTAATTAAGAGAGAGAGATTGTAAAACTGAAAGAGAATAAAGGGCTCACAAAGATGATTATGAATATATGGTAATTTGATTTATGATAAACAATTAAATCTTTTTTTTTTTTTGAGACAGAGTTTTCCTCTGTTACCCAAGCTGGAGTGCAGTGGTGCGATCTCAGTCGCTGCAACCTCCACTTCCTGGGTTCAAGCAATTCTCCTGCCTCAGCCTCCCAAGTAGCTGGGATTACAGGCATGGGCCACTGCACCTGGCAAAATATTAAATTTCTAACTGTATTTTTTATAAATAGATATATACGTGAATAATTTTAGCAAATATAAACGAGGGTTATTTTGAAAAGCTTATTTCTGTGATGTTTTTATATTTTCTTTTATTCTGCAATGATTAAGTTTTATAGATGAAATTATCCTATGTTTTTCAGAACATAATATTAATAATATTTTAAGCCATTATCTATTATAAAATGCATTTATTATCAGGAAACCTTGTGTTTATTACCAACATACTGCTTGTTTTAGTCTTCTTGTAAAATTATATACCCATATTTAATATAATTATATTGTGAATGAGAAATTAAAAAGTTATTTTAATTTTTATTTAAAATAATGTGCTACAGTGGGGCAAAATTATTTTGCTATCCTTTTACCTCATTCCTCCTCACTTGCATTTTCATAGGCAATATTTTTCTATAAATTACTTGAATTCCAGATAATAAACATACACCTTTCCAGGACATACCAGAATATATATATTCCAAGAGCTTAATGAATTTTTTTAAGTAGAACTGATCCAGTAAGTAGGACAATGGTATTTACACAGTGTGATAAGACATGAAGGAGATATTTTGGGGGCTAGATGTGCACATCATATATTTTTAAGACTTTATATTTTTTAGAGCATTTTAGATTCACAGCCAAATTGAATGAAAAGTACAGAGACTTACTTTACAAAACTTTAGTAGCAAGGACAGAGTTTTCCCATGTGTCTTCTGCTTCCCCAGCCTTCCCAATTCTCAACATCCCCCACCGGAGTGCTATACTCCTTACAACTAGTGAGCCTACAGTGATGCATTATTATCACTCAAAGCCAATAGTTTACATTAAGGTTTATCCTTGGTGTACATTCCATGGGTTTTTTTTTTTTTTTTTGGAGACAGAGTCTCGCTCTATGGCCAGGCTGGAGTGCAGTGGTGCGATCCTGGCTCACTGCAACTTCCTTTTCCCGGTTTCAAGCAATTCTCCTGCCTCAGCCTCCGCAGTAGCTGAGACTCCAGGCACGCACCACCATGCCCAGCTAATTTTTTGTACTTTTAGTAGAGACGGGGTTTCACCATGTTGGCCAGGATGGTCTCGATCTCTTGACCTCATGATCGGCTCGCCTGGCCTCCCAAAGTGCTGGGATTACAGGCGTCATTCCATGGGTTTTGACAAATGTATAACGACATGCATCTGCATTTTAGTACCATACAGAGTAGTGTTTTTGTCCTAAAACTCCTCTGTGCCTCACCTATTTATTCCTCCCTTCCCCCAAGCCCTGGCAGTCACTGCTCTTTTCACTGTTTCCATAGATTTTCCTTTTCCAGAATGTCAAATGATTGAAATTATGCATTATGTGGTCTTTTCAGATTGACTTCTTTCACTAAATAATATACAGTTAAAGTTCTTTCATGTCTTTTCATACCTTGATAGCTCATTTGTTTTTAGTCCTAAATAATATGTCATTGTCCAGAAGGATATACCACAGTTTTTCCATTCATCTACTGGAGGACATGTTGGATGCTTCCATGTTTGGGGATTCATGAATAAAGTTGCTATAAACATTCATGTGCAGACTTTTGTGTGGACATAAGCTTTCACCTTTGGGTAAATACCAAGGGGTGCATGGGTAAATACCAAGGGGTGCAATTGCTGGGTGGTACGGTCATGATTAGTTTTTCAAGGAACTGCCAAACTGTCTTCCAATGTGGCTGTAACATTTTGCATACCAATTTGCTGTATCATTTTTTAGTATTTGTTTTATAGTTGAATCTAGATTGCTAAATAAGTTTCAACATTCATGCCCTTGTCTAATAGGCTGTCTACATTAATATAAATACTTTTATTAAGCGTTAAAAAATACAAAAAAAGAAATTTATTTTACTGAACTAACTAGACAACAAGAGTATTCAGAATGTGTTCTGAAAAACAAATATCCTTATCTCCATGAAAAAGGGGAAAAAAAGATAATTTATACAAAATGTGTGTCATTGTGGCTGAACCATTTTATTTTCCCTAAAATATCTAAGTAATTACTTAAATTTTCTATGTTATTGATTTGTCAGTGGACAGCTGGTCTCAAGCTATAAAAATAACTTTAATTGGATGTACAAATAGTTCCTTTAACTACCCAATGAGATTAAAATTCAATTTTTGTTGTCTGGAAGTAGTTAAATTATTTCTAACAATCTATTTAAAAATCAGCTGAATTTATACTGCAGAAAAGGAAAAGTTGAATAAAAAATATAAAGAGTATAACTAGCAAAATGAAATTAAGGTGAATCATTATTATACTCATTTGCGTTGAGTAGTTCTCAAAATGTTTAAGACTGTGGGTGAAAAACACCTGCAGTTATGATAAGGCTGAACCATTTTGTTGATAAAATGAGAGTGCTGAGAAAGGAGCAACCATATGAGTTAGAGATAAGAATTAACAAATATCTAGAGCATGTTCATATTGTCACAGACTTTTTTTATAAAAGACATGTACTATGACAATATTTAAGGCTCTCAAAGAATAAATTATCTCAACTATATAAAAAATTATAAATTAGGCTGGGTGTGGTGGTTCACTCCTGTAATCCCAGCGCCTCTGGAGACCAAGGCAGGCAGATCACCTGAGGTCAGGTGTTCGAGACCATCCTGACCAAACATGGTGAAACTCCCTCTGTACTAAAAATACAAAAATTACCAGGGCATAGTAGCACACACCTGTAATCCCAGCTACTCCAGAGGCTGAGGCAGGAGAATTGTTGGAACTTGGGCAGCAGAGGTTGCAGTGAGCTGAGATCACACCACTGCACTACAACCTGGGTGACAAGAGGGAGAATCCATCTTAAAAAAAAAAAAATATATATATATATATATATATTTGTAAAGAGGTAATTTGAAAATTTACAAACAACTTGAAAGGATGGCACAATTCAATATAATCAAAAGCAAAATGGATATGACATCAACTAAAAATATACGTTATTTGAAATGCATAAATATTTTTCAAAAAGCATGCTAAACTATGTTAAAACAGAAAAAGAAGCAAATTAAAAATACCAGAAAATTTGGAGTTGTTTTTTATCTAATGTAAGTGGAGAGAAAGCACAGTGCACAAGCCAATTAAATGCAATTTAATTAAATGTACACTTATTGAGTATTTTTATGTGCCAGAAACTGAAAAACTTTGGCTTTCTCCAAATGGTGTTCATAGCTTTGTTCAAAGATGTTTTAAAAAATGAAGAATAACAATCCAATGATCCCTGCAATTAAGTTGGATTAGTGAGAGAAAGCATAACATGTATCACATGGATCTAGATAGCAGAGTTGAAGTTCATTAAGATGACAATATTTACAAATTTTGACTTGTAGGAAAGAGTATAGCACCTCAAAAATGAACACGTATGCTATTCTTGGGTCTGTGATGGTCATAAGATTACACAGAAATCTGAGATGCGTCTAAGATTACACAGAAATCTGAGATCTGATCTGAAAATCCCTGGAATATGATGTTGAGGAACAAGGACTTTATACTGGAGGCAGTTTGGAATAATTAAATAATACCAGGTGAAACAAGTGACGTACAAAGGTTTGTGAATTTTTTGGTACTTGAATATTAAGATGAATATATTAAAAGAGGTAATAAACAGATAACAGGAAAAAAATATAGGAAATAAAAGAAAATAAACCCAAACTGGTAGAAAGTTAGATGGCTAAGGCTTTATCTATTTTGTTAGCCTGCTTGGTATGTGATTCCTTCAGTGTGCTGTTCAATCTTGTTAGTTCATGTTTTCTTGAATATTTTTGAATCCATGTTCGTCAGGAATACGGGCCTGTAGTTTTCGGTTTCTGTAGTGTCAGTCTTTGGTAACAGAGTAATGCAGGCCTTACAAAGTGAGTTTGGAAGTATTCCCTCCTTTTCAGTTTTCTGGAAGAGGTTGAAATAATTGGCATTAATTCTTCTTTAAATGTTTGGTAAAATTCACCAGTGAAGGCATCTGACCCTGGGCTTACCTCCTTTAGGAAGTTTTGATTGCTGATCTCTATGCTAATTATAAGTTTGCTTAGACTTTCTATTTCTTCAGCAGTCAGTTCTGGCAGGTTGTATGTTTGCAGGAATATATTTATTTTTTTTCTAGGTTATCCAGCTTGTCAGCATATAATTGTTCATAATAGTCTCTTATGATCCCTTAATTTCTGTGGCATAAATTACAATGTCTGTTCTTTCATTTCTGATTTCATTTGAGTCTTCTTTTCTGTCTTATTAAGTCTAGCTAAATATTTGTCAATTTTGTTTATCTTTTTTAAAACATAATTTTTTCTAGTGTTTTCCTATTGCATGTATCTTCCCTTGTTTGACTAACTTTGAGCTTGTTTTTTTTTCTTCTTTTTCTAGTTCTTTGAGGTATAGTATTGGATTTTCTTTTCAGTTGAGATTTTTGTTCTTTTATCGTTTGGGCAATTTATATTTGTACATTTCCCTCAGTACTGCTTTTGATGCATCCATCAATTTTGGTATGTTGTATTTTGGGTTTAGTTTGTCTGAAGATATTTTCTGTATTTTTCATGCAATTATAAATATAATGAAAATATTTATCACAGATGACAGAAGGGGCTTTCTCAATAATTTTTGTTGAATCAAATGATGATACAATATTAAATTGCAATAGACTGTAATTTGATCCAGGTAGAATGTATAGCAGGTTTATTTCTGCTAAAAATGAGTATTTTAATCAAAAAGTTAACAGACTTTAATTTTGTTGTGTTCCATTGTGTTTTGACACAGTCTTGCTTTGTCACCCAGGCTGGAGTACAGTAGCATAATCATGGCTCACTGCAGCCTTGACCTACAGACTCAAGCAACCTTTCTGCCTCAACTTCCCAAGTAGCTGGAACGATAGGTGTGTGTTAACATGCCTTGCTGAGTTTTGTATTTTTTGTAGAGATGAGGTTTCTCCATGTTGCCCAGACCGGTTTTGAACTGGTTTTGAACTGCCTACCTCTGCTTCCTAAAGTTCTGGGATTACAGGTATAAGCCACCACACCCAGCCAACAGACTTTGTTAAAATGTAGATTATATATGTGAACAGAACATCTTCATAATAACTTTTTAAAAATTTCTTCTGTACAAAGTTTGATATGCCAAATAACAAAATGGAGGTAGAATTTTACTTGGTAAATTAATAAAACTCTTGAATACTTGCTTGGGTCCAAGTACTCTCCCAGGTATTAGAGATGCAACAGTAATTAGAATTTTTGTAACTAAGTCTCATAAAGGAAAAGGAAACAGAAAATTTCCATAAGATTATTTCATTTGTTGATAAGAACCCAAAGGAGAACATAGTTGAAGAATATAGAATCAAAGGTGGTAAACTGAGTCAGCCAAGGTGGACAGGGCGGCTAAGACTGAAATCAATGGCAAGTACAGTAAGGCTAAATTTGGGAGGAAATCAATCTAGGTAAAAAGAAAAATCTAAAATTACGTGAAGTAAAATTTGTGTGTTCATATTTTAGGAAATGAGATTAAGCCAATGAGGCTGGAAAGTTCTGAATGGGTGAAGGCAGTCTTTGGAGGCATGTGGTACACAGAAGTAGGGCCAGATCCTAGAGGCCTTATTTATTTCTTCCTCATTTTTTAAATCTCATTAATATTTATCCATTCATAAATTATTAGTATTTTTTGAGATGGAGTCTCATTCTGCCGCCCATACTGAAGTGCAGAGTGCAATGACACAAGCTCCATTCACCGCAACCTCCGCCTCCCGGGTTCCAGTAATTCTCCTGCCTCAGCCTCCCAAGTAGCTAGGACTACAGGTGCCCACCACCATGCCCAGATAATTTTTGTATTCTTAGTAGATACACGTTTTTGCCATGTTGGCCAGTCTGATCTCAAACTCCTGACCTCAAGTGATCCACCCTCCTCGGCCCCACAAAGTGGTAGGATTACAGGCATGAGCCACTGTGCCCAGCCCATTCATATATGACTTTAAAACCACCTACTTTGAATAATATGTCTTTTGTTTATACTTTACCATTGACCATTCACAAGGCAAGGAGCCTTAGCTATGATTCTAAGTGTGCCAATATTATGTTTTATTTACAGTATTATTACCTTAATTTGATTATATGCAATAAATTCTTTGAAGTTTTGAGTAAGTTTTTTTTTTTTAAAGCATTTTTTCTGTAGGGCATAATCTTAAAGAAGTGGATCAACATTTTTATTAGCTTCTGCTTCATTCTGTTCACATGGAGCACACAGGAGCATCCGAGGGATGTGGACCTCCCTCTGATGAGAATGGCCTGGTTGTTGACCCTTGCTATTTAATGCAGAGTCCATGCATAAAATACAGAGACAGCTTCCTATGTATTTTTATTCTAAAGGGAAAGGCATAAGCTAAGTCAGTCTACAAATAAAAGGAGAATCCCAGCATGAAAGGGCCAGATCAGCTTACTTATGTGCAAATGAGAAATCACCTAGCTTGCTGCTATGGCTGTCCTGGGCTGTGTTTACAATAAAACAGCAAAAAGATGTGGCTTTTTAAAACTACAGTTTGATTATTGGATACTAACAGTGTTGCGACCAAAAACCGAATTACCTTGCATTAGCTCTCGCTCCTTAAAAGCACAAAGGGAGCAGTTGAATATAAATGTATGTATTGGCAATTTTTGTTTGTTTTAAGAAAATCACTTCAATATGCAGCTAATTACATTTCTATTGTTATTTGAAATACGACACTGATTAGAGTAGTTCTTAAAAGTGATGTGCATAGGTATACTTTTGTTTTTTTAAAAAAACAGAAACAGATTTCTAGAATTAATCTAAACCTATTCAGTCTCCAGGAATGGGCTCTCACCAATACTGGCATATTTCATGATTGTACCTAGTGTGCAAAAATGTCTTCAATCCACTTGTTTTACATCCTTCTAGATAAGAAGGCTACATGATCTACTAAGATATTATCACTTAAATGGCAAAATTATAATGAAGCAATACTTAAGAAGCCCAGGAAAAATATATGGATTTTACTCATAATTCCTTTGGTGTATCTTGTTTCAGACACATGTTCACTGTTAAAATGTAAACAAGTAAATATATTACCTGTTTCTTTGGCAAATTAACGGTTCAAATGCACTGATTTGTAGCTTTTCATTAACGTCATTTGAAAAACTACATTATGAAGGCAAGCCTTCCTAGATAATCATAACCAAAAGAGAAATTCTTTATTTAATCATCAATTTATGTCACTGTACTTCAAATTATTTCACTGTAATTTTTTGGAAGTGTTATTTTTCTCTACCACTTGAATATACTATTAGAAGAAATATGACGGGGTAGTTTTAAAATGTGGTACAGCGGTGTTCCTATATAAATGTCCACTCTGCTGCACTTCAGCTATGTGGTGTGAGACACATTTCTTTTCACCAAGGAAATTAAGTTTTTCCATGTAATATTGTGGTAATAAAATGCATTATTTTGTAGAGAAAATGATGCTTATTTGTTGGTGATTAGATAGATTTGCAAACAGCAAAGTCTCAGTAAATAAAACCCTCTAAAATATTAGTGATAATTTACAGTTATAAATTGATTAGAAAATGTAATCATGTTTGTCATTGAGGGACCTGAGAGTATAATACTGAATATGACAGGAAAACATGAAGAAGTATAGTATTATTATGTAATTAAAAGATCTGTCTGCTATGGGGAAAGTCCAGAGCTTTTCAGTAAGCAGAAAACAAAATGGAATTCAGAAACATAACATTAAAAGGATTAAAATTTCAGAATATTAGGTGAAATAAGTTGCAACAATATATTTTTATTTTATAGGTGGATTTTCAAAAATATTTATATTTCACAAAGTTCAGAAAAGAAATAAAATAAGACTGTGCAAATATTGGCCTGTTTTCTATCTATATTGTTTGGTCTTTTTCCAACACAGAATGTGAACAAAACCCTGCAATGTGATTATTTTAACCTGGCTACTTTTGCTTAGTATATTACATTTGATATTTATCTACTATAAAACAGTATCATGTTAGTTTTATTAGTTAGCAGTATTTCATTGTAAGGATGGATCGGTTAGTTTACCCACAATACGAAGAACATTTGGCTAGACGTGGTGGCTCACATGTGTAATCCCAGCACTTTGGGAGACCGAGGTGGGCAGATCACCTGAGGTCAAGAGTTCGAGATCAGCCTAACCAGCATGGAGAAATCCCATCTCTACTAAAAATACAGAAAAAACTTAGCCAGGCGTGGTGGTGCATGCCTGTAATCCAAGCTACTGGGGAGGCAGAAGAATCGCTTCAACTCAGAAGGCGGAGGTTGCAGTGAGCGGAGATCGTGCCATTGCACTCCAGCCTGGCAACAAGAGCAAAATTCTGTCTCAAAAAAAAAGAAAAACAAGCATTTGAGTTGTTTCCAGTGTGAGGAAATAATACACTGAGATGCAAAACACCTAAAGGAACAGTGTTTGCTTAACCTGTCTTGGATAAATCTCACTCCCAGAGGGAGACTGTGGAGTCACATAATAAATATATATTTAAATCTTCAAGAAACAGCGAAACTGTTTTACAAATTTACCATTTTGCATTCCCTGTGCCATATTTTAAGAGTTCATTTACTCCACATCTTCATCAGCATTTTTATTATTTGACTTTTAATTTTAACCATTCAAGTAAATGTGGAGTGGCATCTGATGATTTTAATTTGCATTCCTCTAAGGACTAATGATATTAACAATCTTTATATGCTTCATGATGCTTTGTATCACTTTTTTTGTAAAACATCTACTTTTTGCTAACTTTAATTGAACTAAGATTAAATTGGACTAAATTTAATTGGACTAAGTTCTAAGAATATTTTCTATATTCTTGTACAAGTTTCAGATACATAATATCGAAATATTTCTCACAGTATAACATTTGTGTTGGGGAAAGCAGCAAAGGAGAAAGGACTTACAGAGCGCCTGCATAAATTGGTTATGAGTAACATATAAACTGGGAACAACAAACCGTGGCAATCTGCGGGAGGGCTCTAGGGAGTCAAACTTCTCCATGCCTCGTGTTCCGGTGCAGGGTGACCTAGGCTCTGTTACCATAAACATCGTGCTCAAGGACGTAAAACCCCTTCATAGCACTATGATGTAGCCAGACTTGGAGGCTCCTTGTAAGGCCTGTGTTCCACCAGCTGCACATAGATAATAGGCTAAAGATAACCACACTTTTTTATTTTTGTGAAACTCCCAAACCGCCACTGTTATCAATCTTTAGAATGACACACCAGTTTCCAGCTCACTGATTCAGTCCCGGCTCACTGATTCACCCCACCATCACATCACCATCTCCCCACCATCATTCCACCCCTACCCTATAGATCAAAGTGGTTGTAACTAATAAATACTGCGGTGAACCTAAGCTCAGGGCCTTTACTGCCTCCAGAGTAATAAGTGTGGCCCCCTGGTCCCACTCTTTGCACTCTTAATCTGTCTTTTTCTCATTCCTTTGTCGCCACTGAACTCAGGGTACCCATGGATAATGTGGGGGCTGGTTTCCTACACATTTGTAATTTTCCTCTCCAAGTTATCTAATTTCTTTGCTGCATTTTATTTGGATGAGCATTTCCTGCCCCTTTACAAAAATGTAAAATTATTGTACTAATATTGGCATAATATCCTAGGTCCAGAAATGTTTCTGGGATTTCCAAATGATAAAAGGTATTTTTAAGAATCTTTGTAACATTTTCAACCATAATTTATCTCAATTTGTGCAATGGAGTAACACAGTTTCTTTTCTTTCCCACTCCTTTTTCCAAGTGTTTCAAACTCTTTTTCCTACAAGGAAGGGGTTTTGGACAATAATTTATGCTTTTATTTCAGCAGAGTCTGAGAGGATTCTCCAAGTCTGCAAAACTAAGGGAGATTTTTCAGCATCCTGCTGGTCCCATGACATGTTCTGCTTGCCTAGAGGTCTTAGTTCCAGAGGGGAAAATAGCTGCCACCAGGAGACACAACAATGATTCCATTAAACTAAAAGTTAAGACCACCACCTGGCCATTTTGGGCTCCTTGACCTCTAAGTCAACAGGCTAAGAAGGGAGTTACAGTGCTGGCTGGGGTGACCGACACAGACTATGAAGATGAAATCAGTCTACCACTCCATAACGGATTAAGGGCGGGCAAGTGCAGAATATAGGCGATACCTTAGGGCGTCTCTTAGTATCACCATGCCCTCTGATTAAGGTCAGTGGGAAACTATAACAACCTAATCCACGTAGAACTACAAATGGCCCAGACCCTTCAGAAATGAAGGTTTGGGTCACCCAACCAGGTAAAACGCCATTAAGGTGCTTGCTGAAGGCAAAGGCAATACAGAATGGATAGTAGAAGAATGTAGTTATTAATCAGCTACTACCATGTGACCAGTTGCAGAAACAAGCATTGTAATTGCCATGAGTATTTCCTCCTTATTTTGTTAGGAACATGTTTGTGCATGTAGACACTTGTATGAAAAATAAAACTTCATTTCCATTCTTTTTTCTCTATAATGTGACATAAGATTTATTGACTTCATACAAGCATTTAAGTGCTGTTAACTTTATGTACTAGCATTTAGATTAAGGATTAGTGTGCTTCTAGTTGTACAGAGGATACCTGTATCATGTTAGTTGTAATGATAGCTGTATCATTAACCATCATGTTGTGATGGTTAATATTGAGTGTCAGTTTGATTGGATCGAAGGACACAAAGTATTGTTCCTGAGTGTATCTGTGAGGGTGTTGACAAAGGAGATTAACACTTGAGTCAGTGGACTGGGAGAGGCAGACCCACCCTCAATGTGGGTGGACACCATCTAATTAACTGCCAGAGCCACTAGAATAAAGTAGACTTGCTGAATCTTCTGGCCTTTATCTTTCTGCCGTGCTGGATGCTTCTGTCCTGGAACATCAGACTCCAAGTTTTTTGGCTTTTGGACTCTTAGATTTACATCAGTAGTTTGTCAGGGGCTCTTAGGCCTTTGGCCACAGACTGAAGTTTGCACTGTCTGCTTCCCTACTCTTAAAGTTTTGGAACTCAAGCTAATCCACCACTGGCTTCCTTGATCCTAAACTTGCAGATGGTCTAACCTGGGACTTTACCCAGTTTACACAGGTTGGGACTTTTCCCAGGATAGACTAGCTGCAAGTTGAGGAGCAAGGAAGTGAGTGAGAAGAATGTAAATAAATTCTCCTTAATAAACTCTCTTTCATGTATATATGTATCCCATTAGTTCTATCTCTCTAGAAAACCCTGAAAAATACCACTGCCTTTCCATATTTTCTTCTTGGAGTATGTTTTCCTTAAAGTGGAGAAGAACCTATGATTGTGTCCAAACCACTGTTACATTTGCAGATTCTAGAGGTTCTATAGTTTCACACTCTCTCACACTTAATCTTTAGCAATTTGTATAAAAATAGCTACATAATTAAAAATAAATCTTAACCACATATGTAAACTTTGTTAATAGGAATTAAGGACCTAAAGAAAAAGATATCCTATGTTCATTGATTGGAAAACTTGATATTATTTATTCTAATACAATATCGGCATTTTTATTCATAGCATTTGATGAGATATTTCTAAAATGTAGTTAGAATGCAAAATGCCTAAAAGAGTAGAATCATGTTTTAAATTGATAAGCAAGATTGGTGAAGGTATGTTATACAATTTCAAAATTATTATAAAGTGATGCTAATCAAGACAATGAAACAGAATAGGCAGACTAGAAATAGGCCCAAACATATATTGCCCCCTGATTTTCAAAAAAAAGTGCCATTCATTACAATTGGAAATTGACTATCATTTCAAAATATGGTAGAGAAACAAAATGATACTCATATGGGAAAGAAATCTATGTTTATGACATAGGGGAAAATTTCGATTGGACAAGAAACATAGATCTAAATATAAAAACTAAAACTATTAGACTTACAGAGAAAAATGTAGGAGAATGTTTTAAACACATTAAAGTGGCCCAGTATTTTAAGACAGAGAAATCACAGATTATTTTTTAAATAGGTAAAATTTTATCAAAATCTATACTGTGCTCCTCTAAGGAACTTAGAATATTTACCAAGAACTTATAAAAAATTCTACAAATCAGCAAAAAAGAGATCAATAGTCTAATTTGAAAACAGCTAGACTGTTGGAACAGGCATGTCAGCAAGTAAGCTGTGCATCTGCAAGTTTGTCTCAGTCCATTTGTATTGTCATAACAAATTAACTAAGAATGGCTAATTTATAATGAACATATTTTTTTTTCACACAGTTCTGAAAACTGGGAAGTCCAGGATCAAAGCACCAACAGGTTTGTTTTCTGCTGTGGGTTTCTCTCTGCTTCTAAGATGATGCTTAGTTGCCACATCCTCCGGAGGGGCAAAGTGCTGTGTGCTCATATAGTGGAAATGGGAAGCCCACATGATCTGAATGCTTCAGGAGGCCTGGTGTATAAGGATCTTAATCCCATTTGTAAGAGAGGAGCCCTCATGGTCTAATCACTTCTTAAAGGCCATACCTCATAATACCATCACCTTGGCCACTGAGTTTTAGCATTTGAAATTTGAAGGATATACATTCAGATCATAGCACAGTTGTACATGAGGGACATATAAATATCTCTACTTACTAGGAACATATAATTTACAGCTGGGAAGAGTTCACTGTCCATGTGCCAAAATGGTTAAAATGTCTAGTGCTGGATAAAATGAGAAGCAACTGGAACTCTCAGACATTAGTTGTAGAATGGTATAACATCTTTAGAAAACTGTTTAGCAGCTGGAAATAATGTTACAAATTTGCATCTCCTAAGTTTCACACCTTCCACTCCTGAGTACTAAGTACTATTAACACGAGAAATTATTTTTGAAATGCTTTATAGAAATATTCACAGCCTTTGTATTGATAATGGCTAAAATTCTGACAAAATATAGATATGTAGAAAAGAATTTTATATATTTGTAAAATTAATCTAAGATATTTTATTGTTATACTTTAGAAAAGTACAGATGAATGCATAGTTGTGCTATGAAACTGTTGCAAAAGAGTGAATTTGATAAAAAAAAAAAATAAGCAATAGTGATGCAAATATACCCCTGGGTAAGATTCATGATGTGAAAAAATAAGAATTGTAGATTGTGAAAAATGTATCTGACTGGTTAGGCAAAGGTAATACCATTGTGGCTTAGCTGAACCACAGAGGATTCTGTATTTACTAGAAAAATGCAAAGGATATGAAAAAAAAATTAGAATTGACCAGTTTAGCAAAACTAATTTGATCCGGTTATATCCAAAGCTAGTATAAACAATATGCAGAGAGTGAGATTAAATAAATTAGTCTTATGTGTTGCGAGAGTATGAAGTTGCCTTATACATGAACGAAACTCCGCAATGTGTCTTGAGATTTTATAAATAATAAGCAATCAGAGGTACTCATTTTAAATGATGCCTACATCTTTTTATTTAATTAAATACCTATCGTGCTCATACCTTTTAAAAGTCTATTACATTTTAAAATATGAATCAACTTTTTCACTGACGTATGAGTGATATGAAACTATTAAAATACACTTTAAAATCTGAAGCAATTTATATGGTAATTTATGATTTCCTAATATCGAAAGAAAATAATTGTATGAGTTCTATTGCAAGTTAGCAATCTCTACTTTACAGCTAATTTAGAAAGAGTCTCAATAGTGTGTTCAGTCTCTGTGGAAATCGGTTAAATGAGAGATATGAGTTTTAGGAACACTATAAAGATAATTTGCCACTCGTACAAGAATTGACAATGTGCCCTTGCCAGAAACCCTGATAGGTTTGAAGTCTGACTGAACTGTCATTTGCCAGGCTTTTTTCTTTGTTCCATTTTTAAGGGCTTCATCTTTGTGATTTATTTTCCCCTAGCCTTCTCTCTTTTTTCTTTTATTCTTCTGTTTGTCTATCTTAATCTTACTTTTTTACCCTGCTGTGTCTCATCTAATATTTCTCATTTTTCTCCATTCATTTTGGAATTGGTGCAATGTTATCCATATGTAAATGCTAAAATATAAAACAAAAGCAAGTTGCTTATGACTGATTAATATGCATAAGCACACATACAATATTAAAACAAGAACAATAACAACAACAAAACTTACCAGAAAGATAAATATTGTTCTTGGAGAGCAACATCCTTTTCAATCCACTACACTGGCCCAAAACAATATTATATGATGATAATGAAAAGGTGACTGTCAACAAAGAGAGGAAAAGAGAGAGAACATCTGGCATGGGTTTTACAGTTTTCTTAATTGAAAATGACTCTGCATTATCCACCACATCCTTAATCAGCAACTACTCTTTTCTACTTGGCATAAAATGTACTTCAAAAGTTGATAACTGTGGAAAAAAGATAAAAGAAAATAATAAAATAGCTTATAATAAACAGATAAGTTACCTGCTCAAATAATTTTTTCAAATGCTACAGTTTTTTAAAAATAATAATTATGAAGCATAGCATTTATTTATTAGTGACTACCCTTTGGAGTGGAAATAAACATGTTTACTTTCTCTTTTTTCCTTCATTCTTTCCCCTCCTCTTTGCTCTGATAACCACCAATATACTTTCTATCTTCATAAGATCTATTTTTTAACCCCACATGTAAGCAAAAACATGTGGCATTTGTCTTTCTGTGCTTGGCTTATTTCACTTAACACAACAGCCTCCAGTTTCATCTTTGTTGCTGCAAATGACAGCATTTCGTTACTTTTTATGTCTGGATAATATTCCATTGTATATACATGCCACATTTTATTTATCCATTCACCTGCTAATGAACATAGGTTGATTCCATCTTTTGGCTATTGTGAATATGCTGTAATAAAAATTAGAGTACAGATATATCTTTGATATATTTATTTCCTTTCTTTTGAATATATATCTAGTAGTGGAACTGCTGAATCATATAGTAGTCTTATTTTTGATTTTGAGAAACATGCATACTCTTCTCCATAGTGACTGTACTAATCTACATTCCCATCAACAGTATATATGGTTCCCATTTTTCTGCATTTTTGTTAGCATCTGTTATTGCCTGTATTTTTGACAAAAGCCATTTTAACTGTGGTGAGATAATACTGCATTGTCATTTTGATTTGCACTTCTCTGAGGATTAGTGAAGTTGAGCATTTCCTCATCTACCTGTTGGCTATTTGTACATCTTCTTTTGAGAAATGTCTATTTATATCCTTTTCATTTTATAATTGAAATAAGAACTTACTGCTGCCACGTTATTGCCTTCTTTCTGGTTGTTTTATAATTCCTCTCTTCTTCTCTTGCTACTATCTTCCTTTGTGGTTAAGTGATTTTCTCTACCAGTATATTTTAATTTGCTGCTTGTTATTTTTACTGAACCTGCTATATGGTTTTGCATTGTGCTTACTATAAGGCTTACAAAAAACATTTTATAGATATAATGGAATTTTAAAGAGATGACAACTTATCTTAGATCATGAAAAAATAGAAGTAAAATATAAACTAAAAAAGTAATTTTGCACTTTAAATCCATGACTTATGGATATTTTTAAATAGCTTCTCTCTGAGCTCACAAAGTCATCTCTATTTGATCCATTCAGCTACTAAAAACCTCTAGTGAAATATTTAGTTCAACAAATGCATTTCTCAGTTTTAAAATTTCTGTTTGATTTTGTCTATTATTACAATCTCTTTGTTATATTTCTCTAATGCATTTCTAAATTGCTTTGCTGTGTTATCTTGAAGATCACTGAGTTTCTATAAAATTACAGTTTTAAATTATTGGTCTAAGAATTCACATACTGCCATCATGTTGGAATCTGTCACTGCTTTCTGACTTTGTTCATTTGGGGAGATGATGATTCCTGTTTGCTGTTATTGTATTGAAATATTAAATTTTCATTCTAGTATTCTCTGTCTGGCTTATTTTAGCTTTTATTGAATATACTTTTTAGATTTACTTTACAGCTAGGTTGTTGCTTTTTTTTTTTTTTTTTGTCTCTAAATGGTGCCTTAAGTCCTGGTTCACATTGGTTCTAGTAGTGGATCAGAGTATTGCTTTCCTCGAATGGGGGACATTCCAGTGGGATATCTTGGCAGTGTGGGAAGGCTGGTTAGGTGTTTGTGCACAGGGTACCTGTGGAGTAAACTGCCTAGGGCGTGGAACTACTGAACAGACATTCTAATTTTGGATCTCCTTTGGCTAAGTTGCAGAGCAGAGTTTCCATGGTTGGGGATGGTAGTCCCACCTCCACCCTTTCTCTCTGGTTGTTCTCAGAGGTATTTCTCCCTTCAGGCACTCATGATGCTTCCTGTGAGTTAAGGCAGGGACGCATCTCCTGTGAAAGAACTCAAGATTGTGGAGAAGCTAGTTGTTCACCCCAATCTCACTTCTGCCAGTGTAGATTATGAATTGGAGGAATATTTTCTATGTACTTTATGCCAGGAAGAAAAAGAAGGGGACATTGCAAATATGAAAACCTGAGTCTCTTATCGTCTGCTCTAAGTTTTTATTTTTTACTTTTCTCTGGCCCCAGCAACTGTCTCGTGTTCATATTCGAGTTCTGTAACACTGCTGGTGATAATCTCAGTGCTGTTGTTTTTGTGTTTCTGTGCTGAAAAGGAGTAAAGCCATCTTGCTTCTATCCCATCATTATAGAACCAGAAGTTCTGACTTCTTTATTTACATTTTCCATTCAAACCTGTCCACAATAATCCTGATGGTCCTGACCACAGCTCTGTGTTTGCCTTCCTTACGAGTCTTTACCATCATCTCCTAACAGACAATATATTTACTTATTATGATGCTTATCTCTCTTTTTCCAGGGATCACAGACTGATGTTTACATTAATGAATTCTGAGAGTTCATGCCTATGATAAGCGTTCAACATTTATTTAAGTACACAATCAGTTGTCTGAGGTGGATTACTAGTCTATGCCACTCTACAGCTTCTAACCTGGTGTATTCACCTTCAGTAATCTCTATGATTCATGCCTAGCCTCCTCCAAAGTACTTTTTCTTCCACAGTAAGGCAGAGCTTTCTAAATCACATTTCTGATCCTGTTATGTGCTGTAATTAAAATACATGTAGCCATTTACTGTGTTAGTAAAATAACATTAAACCATTAAATTTGCTTATGTGTTTTGCTATTACTTGGCCACTTTTTTCTTTTCTAGCTTCATTTTCTTATTATAGCCTTTTTTCTTCAAGCCATAATGAAATCATACTGAACATTTTTTTTCCTAGAAAAAAATTATCTTTATTTTTTTGTTTCTGATACTTCTCATGGGAAGATTTTTTGTCTGGCTCTTTACTTGATTAATTCTTATCGTATTTCACATTATCTTTTTTTTTTCTCCAAAAGAAAACCTGTCTTGATGCAATTCAGGTTAGCTGCTTAACTATAGTTTACATCTTTAAAAATTTCTCAGTGAATAAGTTGCTTGTTCAATGAATTTATAATATCAAAGTTTAGAGAGTATATTTTAAATATGAAAATATTTTATGTCATATTTTAAAATATACATATACTCTCTATAACACATTCATTACCTAGCACAGTGTTCACTCCACGTATATTTACTGACTCATTTATATGAAATTGTGTTGGCCAAAGTGTATAGAGTGTATGGGTCTTGAAAATGATTTCCTTTTCTTTTTTTTTTTAAATAAATCTTTTGTTTCCAATAAACCATTCCATTATATTGTGATAATGGTGAACCTTGTTCATGAACTACTGCTATAGAAATAACACCCAGTGAATTTCTATCAGAATTGGCAAGAAATGTGGCTCTGGGATTAAAGACTTAAATCAGAGACTGGAAACTATGAAACTACTAGAAGAAAACATCAGGGAAATGCTTCAGGATATTGGTCTGGACAAAGTTTTATTATGTAAAACCTCCAAAATCTTAAAAGGTGCCTCACACTTATGGTTAAGTAGGGAGTTGCAAAAGACAGAATTCAAGGCTAATCCCCAAGATTTACACCTCCTGCTCTACACTCCTTGTAAAATCACCTCCTATATAAACTTGGATATTTTTCATCTATCTACCAAGGCCTTGATTTCATATATTTATTTGATATTGTTTCTTATCATAAATATTGACCTAATTTTGCATTGTATATTTTAAAACACTAAAGCACACTATCTGATCCTAAAGTTGGAAAGCATGTGATCTTAATTAACACTGCATTGAGGGTGCCTACAAAATTAAGTTCAATACATTTTATGTTAACTGAGAAATAAGCAAAACAAATATTTGACAGAATTGCAATTTTAGTTTGACAGTTCCTCTATTAAATTGCCATTTATCACTTGCTGACGCTCTGTAGGACAGAGCACAATATCTTCAAAGATGATTTTCCCATAATATTTTAAGCTGCATAATACAATTAATATACAGTATTCAAGCTAGCAAAATATTTTTGAGAGGTAAACATTGTGCTTTAAACTTTAAATAACCCACATAATTTAATATTATCTTAAATATAAATTATACTTTTTCTTAGGTAATGTACATAAATATTTTGAAATTGAGATGAAATCCATTCTACTCCATTAGACTAAAATATATTAACTTAATTTCTTAATTTTATTTTTTAGAAAATTTGAATTAGTCAAACAGTAGTTTAAAATAGTATTGATTTTAGCACAGTATATGTTTCTCAAAATCTGTTAATATTAACTTTCTGTTCCTTCAGCAAGATATTAGCATGTATAGCAACTTCAGTACAATATTAGAAAGAAGTTTGCCTTCTTAAGGATTAAATTTTCTCATAAGAACCAAAGGGAAGAACTCAATTCCACAGGACAATAACACGTTAAAATAGTATGTGTAAAGGGTTTTACAGAGTTTCAATGATACACTGAAAACAAGAGTGTTGTCAGCTCTCTCACATCATGTTCTCTGACTTTGATTTCCCTTCCTTCTTCTTCCCTTCTAGTCTAAATTAGAAGGGCAGGATAAACTGATGCAAAGGGTCTAAAGATGTGTACTTGGATCAGTCCTCCATGGAGTTCTACATTATATCAAAATAACAGTAATTTTATGCAAATCTTGAAAACAAAGATATTCTGCATTTCCTAATGCTAAATATTAAGTCCATCATAGTTATGAAAGTAATTTTAGAATAAAAATAATTATCACTCCTGATTGATAATGGAAGAAGCATAGATTATTAAGAAATCTGTTCCAAAAGAGAATGTATATCCTCACTGACATTTATCAAGCCTAGTTAGCCTAGGTATCAGAAGAAAATTGCATTTGTTTTGTATACATCAGATGAGAGATGGTGATATATAGTAAATTCCTTGAAGGCAACACCTTAGCTAAGGTTAACGTGTCTTTTGAGTTTAAATAAATGAAACACAGTAAATAACAGTTTTTTTAAACATATAGTTAAGCTCAACTAGCACCTGAAAATATCTGGATGGCATATAGTCTTCTGGAATTAACTTTAAGTGTTATGCTACTGATTCTATCAGACTCCCAGTGGGGACTCTGTGTGGGAGCTTCAACTCCACATTTCCCTTCCACACTGCCCTAGCAGATATTTTCCATGAGAGCCCCAACCCTGCAGCAAACTTCTGCCTGGACATCCAGACATTTCCACACATCTTCTGAAATCTAGGCAGAGATTCCCAAACCTCACTTCTTGACTTCCATGCAACCACAGGCTTAACACTACGTGGAAGCTGTCAAGGTTTGGGGCTTGCATCCTCTGACGCCATGGCCAAAGCTGTACCTTTGCTCTTGGGGCTGCAGAGCACCAAGTCCTTAGGCTGCTTAGAGTAGAGGGGCCCTGGACCTGCCCACAAAACCATTTTTTCCTCCTAGGCCTCTGGGCTTGTGATGTGAGGGGCTGCCACAAGGTCTCCGACATGCCCTGTAGACATTTTCCACACTGTCTTGTCAATTAACATTTGGCTCCTCCTTACTCATACAAATTTCTGCAGCAGGACTGAATTTCTCCTTAGAAAATATATTTTTCTTTTCTATCACATCATCAAGCTGCAAATTTTTCGAACTTTTATGTTCTGTTTTCCTTTTAAAACTGAATGTTTTTAATGGCACCCAAGTCACCCCATGAATGCTTTGCCACTTTGAAATTTTTTCTGCCAGATACTCTAAATCATCTCCCTGAAGTTCAAAATTCCACAAATCTCCAAAGAAGAGAAAAATGCCACCATTCTATGGAAATACTTTATATAATGATTGATAAAATTCAACAAGTGATACCTTTAAAATTAACTTTTGCTTTATGCATGGTATTTATAAATAATAATAAAGTAAAATTACACAGGCTAGAATCACTATAGTGGAGCAATTAACATTAGAAAATTAAATAGCTCATCTACATATTTATCATTTGTAATCAATAGGTTTATACAAAAGGACATTAATACTTCACTCATACCCAACTGCCTCTTTTCATCACTTAAAAATTATGGCTAGTAATAAATCCCAATCCAAAAAAACTATTCCTCTTAATTCCCTAGGCTAATCACTATTAGTCAGAAGCCATTTAGGTGACAGAAGAAGAGAAATGTTTAAAAGTCATTTGCCAAATGATTACAATATAGATCCAATTACCAGCCCAAAATTGATGCATAGAATGTAGCTTTAGAAAAATTTTATGAATACTGAAATTACAACTGGCTCACAAGTCTTCTTTCTTTCAGTTATACCTCTCCAATGCCCAACACAATATAATGCACATATATTTATAGAATAACTGCACAATTGCAATAGATATTGATGGTAGCATTGGCAAATCTGGAGCAGCCACTGCAGGGACACAAGCTGCAATGAGGGAGGCATGGCTGGGGCTGCAAAGCCATCATGGGATGGAGAAAGGTGGGAGTCCCATGCACTACCAAGTTGGTAGGGCAGGAGCCCCATGCTCCCAGGTGCAGCTGCAGCCACTTAGCCATAGTACTGGATGTGGGACTCTGCACTCTCAAGGGTCCAGAAAGTCTTCTGCCCCTCCAGTTAAGAAGTGCCTGCTCCCACTCCCTGACCTCTCTCTACTCCCAGCACCCTCTCCACTGCACAGCAAAGTCGTGGCCCAACCTGGGCACTTTTGTGACCCAGCTGGGTGTGCGTGCACTTGGGATGGTAATGACATGCTAGCCCCCTTCTACCTTGGTCTCCTCTGGACTTTGAATGCCAATAAGGATAGGATGGAGCTAGGGGTATCTGAGAATAGCTTGGCACAGGCCTGCAGGTGCCCCTTTAGCACAAACAGCCTGAGTTACCATGGACAGCTTGTTGATGGTGGCAGGAGACAGACAGGTTCTGGCTGGGAAGGGGCAGGTCTCCTGTGAAGCATCACATTCAAGCCAGGGGCCACTTGAAGCCTGGCAGCTGGGCCACCAGTTCCTATTAGAGTCTGTGACCCAGAGAAACAACTTAAGGTGTGTTTTCCAGGCCTGCCCATGGCCTCTCATGGACCAATCAGCCAGCACACACTTCCACCCTCTGAGCCCATAAAAGCTCTAGACTCAGCAAGACTCTACACTGTTGGGGACAACCTGCTGTTGAAAGAAGTTACTCACTTCAGGTCTCCGGAGAGCAGTTATGTCAATCATTAATGCTCCTCTCCATCTCATTCACCCTCTAGTTATCCACATAACCTCATTCTTCCTGGATGCGGGACAAGAACTTGGCACCCACAAAATGGTGGGAGTGAAAGGAGCTGTAACACATTCCTGGTCAGCTTGCTGAGCTGCAAGTGGTGACACACTCCCCAGCTGTGAAAATGAAGAGTGGCAATCCTTCTAGGGGCCCAGACCTGGGAATTCCCCAAGCCAGAGATGCTGTAACACTATAGTCCTCCCGCCCTCCACCAGCACCGAGCCACTGTGCCACACAATGGAAGCAATGGTGGGGCCCTGCCAGCCGAGGAACCACAGGCTGGAGTGGGGAAGCAGAATTGAAAGAGTTGTAACATAAACAGGCCAAAACACGCTCCCCCATTTGCCATGCTGCCAGCAGTGAGAAGGTGAGAAGAGCTGTGGCCCTTCTGGAGGTCCAGACCTCAGGGCTCCCCAGTGCTGGGCTACAATATGCTGTAACACCTTCTTTAGGGCTCTGGAGTTCCTGGCATCTTTGAGTTTTGGGGCACCACAGTCTTCCATGGTGCCCACGCTGGAAGTCGCTTGCAGTATGCCTGATCCAGCCAGTCTCTCATGGAGCTGGTGCCTGTGCTGGCACCTGGAGCTGCCCTTCCCACCACAGCTGGTGCTGCTGGCTGTGTGCAGTGGCCAGACCCCATGCTTGCTCACTCACACACCTCTCACTGCTCCATGCCTGTCTCATCTTTGACAGGTGTGGGATCCAGGCCGGCAGCTCAAGCTGAGTTCAGCCTGTCAGGCGAAGTGGACAATTTACAGCAGATTGAGTAAAACTCCAGCATAGGTGCTACTTGCCACAGAGGTTTCTGGCTAGTAAAGTGACATCCTAAGGATCCTGTGACAGTATTATACATATGTATAATCTAAGTGAAGTGATGATGGTGAAGAGAAAAGACAAACAACTCTCTCTTTGTCTGTGCATGCCTCTGTAGACAGAAACAGTTCTCCAGTGGGAACATAAGGCTCTCACTTATTTAGGAAAAAGAAAAGTTGTGTAGTGTATCCAGGAAGAAATGAAAGACAATTGACACACTGACCAAGGACACTATTTTCCCTACTTTAAGTCAAATCTCAATGCAAAATCACACACTTAGAAACTGTTGAATCCCGAAGAGAAACAGAAGACCATGTTAAGATGAAAAAAGAATTATTAGTGATTTTGTAAGAGAGCATGTGACACGTAGGGGTGCCTCCTCTTTTAACAGAGCTATTTATGATTCAGGGTACAGGATCAGGTAATTCTGTAACTTGAATTTGGAGGTAGTTAATAGAATTAGCTTCATTGCTGTGCAAAATAATGTGGCAGGAATACTTTTGCTGTCTCTCTGAGGCAGCTAATGGGAAAAAAATAAACATTTGATTGGCTTGAGTGTTTTAGGGTGGGGATACTCAATCCTCGATATCAGTTAATGCTATTCTCTACTCATTGTTAGCCTATGTGGGAGAATATAAAAAGGATTTTAAGTTCTACATTCAAGTAGGTATAAGTCAAAAAGATGGTAAGAGATGTTCATAATAGATGAGATACAAGTGATAATTATTATTATGGAGAAGGCAGAATTCTCAGCCAGAAACACCCTTAAAAACATACACCTTGAATCTGGAGAAATGATGAGGTGGTTGTGATTTAAAAGGCTTAAGTAATGGAGGCATGACCCTCTGATGCCATTGAAGGACTGCTCCTGTGTACCTAGGATCACATGGATAAGGACACAGTTATTTTTAAAGTACTATGAGCGATTATATAAAACAGAGACACAGTTTTTCGTTAATTGCTATTTAAGTATTGTTTTTAGTGGAAATGAATGATTGAGTCTGCAAAGCACTTATCTGACACTGTTCTTATGATGAACAAAATCATTTACTGTTAATATTTAATAAAAAAAACTTGCTTGGCGTAATTCCTGAACGTTAATTTTATCCAAATGATTTAAGAAAGACTTTTTACCAGTATAATACGGTATAAAGAATGTTGAGATGCTTGCTTGTAAACATTTCAGAGGAAAAATAAAAAATTAAATGTGGTTAAAAGAAACAATTACTTCATTACAGTTTATATTAGAGTAAAATATGCTATATTAGTCTATTGTATATTTTCTAATTATTCTGAAATTTATTTCTACATGTGCATTATAATGTCAATTATGGAATAGTACCCTGTATTATCAAACCCCAAATAAATTTCAATTCATGGCACAATAATGTATCTATAATATAAGCAAATTTGATTTTGTAATCATCCATGGCCACTGATATCACAATATATCCTAATTTTCAAGTTTTTATTGCTCAGTTTTTGCTTTTTTATAAAATGAAGTATTTATACCCCTAAAAATTATATGATAAAAGTTAAAGTGTTGTTCCCATATGGCTAATTACTTAAATTAATAATTAAATTAAATAATTAAAATATTTTGATTATTTTCTGATGTATATCCAAATATACTTTTGCTAAATCATTCATGGTGAGAAGTTTTATCACCATGTGGCATTTTGATTGCTTAATTATACATTTATTCACTTATCATTTTCACATGTTTTTAGATCATCCAGTATTTTTAACTAGGAGTGATGAATCACCCAGATGTTGTCTTTCGAAGCATCAATAATTGAGTATACTATCACTATTGTTTATTCACAATAATCAAACCAGTTATATAAGAAAGCACAGAATATAGGAGAGATGCATATTTGGAACTATTAAAAGAATTCAAGAATGGTTAATAATCAATTAAAGATGACATTTTGTGGTTTTCATTCTAAGAAAGTTTACAGGATGTGACCAAGGAGACAAATAAATTTTAAATGAAAGAAAGACTTTTTCAAGAACCATCAAAGACTCGGTATCCAGAGCATTGTTAGGTAGTTTCAATCGTTTCTATGAAAGGTCAGACACTCACGTGTGCTGTTATTTAAAAAATACAAAATGTACTTTATAGGGGATAATTAATTTATAGAGAAATATATACTGTTAGTAGGGGATTTTATATTAGTAATTAACATGACACAATAGTTTGAAATGTTATACTTTAGGGTTCATAATCAACTATGTTAATTGAATGAATTAGCCAATAAGTCAATGCTTCACAGGAAATATATAAATTATGGAATATATTTTCTAAAATAAAAGGAGATAAAGAAAAACATTACGTACTCTTTATAGAGTAATTGAATAGATCATGTATTATAATTTACTAGGTTAAAGGAAGCTGCTACAAAATTAGATATTTACGCTGATGAATATGATCTGCTTTATCTCTACTTATAATCAAAGTAACATCATAATCAAATGACAATTAAATCTCTACATTAATATCTCACGGTACTACATAATCTAGGAAGAATATTAGATAAATGATGAACTCCTTGATTTTAGTTCCTCCATTAACAAAATAGTGATGTCACTTCTAGATATAAAGTTTAACAATATTTTTCTCTTTGTTGAATAAGATAAATACTACATTTTCCCAATGAAAACAAGTCATTTTAAGAGACTTCTTTAATATAACAAAATATTATTTACAACTACATACCTGTGTATACCACTTAGTTTGCTATATAATGATGTAAATCACATCTCAAGTTTATAGGCTGCTAGTAGCCTGAGATCTAAAGTGTGTCAACTTATTAGCCTATAAACATTTATAAAATTCGAATATTCTTATTATTTCAAAATTTGATTTGTATTTTATTGGCTGAAAAATGTAATGTAAAAATAAAGTTAATTGAATTTTTTAAAGTCAATTATGGTAAACAAAAAATCAAAATGTAATAATAAATTAAGTCAAATCTTACTGCAAAATAGTACTATATTTTAATTGACAAGTGTTGTCAATTAAAAATAAATTGCAAAGTTAAAAAATTCAAAATTAAATTTAAATTTATTTTAAAATATATTTTAGAGTAAAACATTGAGTAAATAAAAGTATAGGTAATTGGTAATCCTGAAAACCCCCTTGAGAAAAGTTACAACAGTATTGAGATTAGACTGTGTCTGCCATAATGAGTATTTTTCATAGTTTAGATGCTGCATCTTAGGAAAATAAATTAGGCACTAGAAGTTTATCATTTATTTTCATGCAGAATATGTCTTAGAAATATCCAACATTTTCATCCAGGCATGGTGGCTTATGCTTGCAAGCCCAGCACTTTAGGAGGCTGAGGCAGGTAGATCACTTGAGGTCAGAAGTTCGAGACCATCCTGACCAACATGGTGAAACCCTGTCTCTACTAAACTTTCAAAAATAATTAGCATGGCTTGGTGGGTGCATGCCTGTGGTCCCAGCTACTCAGGAGGCTGAGACAGGATAATGACTTGAGCCTGGAAGGTGGAAGTTGCAGTGAGCTGAGATTGAAATCCTGCCATTGCACTCCAGCCTGGGCACAGAGTGAGACTTCATCTCAAAATTTTAAAAAAAATTGAAAAAGAATAAATATACCAAATTTTCAATGTCATTCTCACTTGCATATATCAGTGATGTACTTTGGTTTTTGCCCCATTAAATATTTGCCTGCTGTTAAACTTGCAAAAATATTTGCCTCAATGAAGGCTATACATTGTGCCTTTGAGAACATTTTCTTCTTTCAACTTTAAAGAACATACAGTTAGGTATATCAGTCCTTAATTTTTAAAAGGTGCAAAGAAAAAGAAGAAATGAATTTGGTAGTTTTCCTTATTAAAATGAAATGTTTCATCTTACATACTTTGTAATATTTTGAAGAATGCTCAGAAGTTCATCTGATCATGCTTAATAAAGAAGAGAGAATATAATTCAAAGATGTTCCAAACTAGGAAGACCAGAGTGACGAAACATATATAACTCCCCCCAAAATATACTGAGTTGAGAATTAAAGTTTGCTAAATGTTAGTGAAACACTTTAGAATAAATCCACAATAATGAGTAAATCAACATAGATTCAATGGGCAAGGGTTTTCTGCTACAATGTCTCAATAAAAGACACAAAGCTACTCATCATGTTTGTTTATAAACAGTCCTTCTAAAATCTCTTTAAAATGAATTTGTTCACATTCAACTAAAAAAAGACAGTGATTTTTTCAGTTTTATTCTGAATAATTTCTGTGGAAAGCAGAAAGTGAAACATAATTCTATAAAGGAAATTGGTAAGGAGAAGAATGTCTATAAGAAACCTTTCCAGCCAGGTTATTTTAGAAATCTTTTAACAATATAAAGAAAATATGTTCCTTATGTCTTCTAGAGCTAATTTACAATTAATTTACTCAAGTAAATTTCAATTGAACAAAGATTGTCATAGATTGTGATGGTCTAACATTGACTGTCAACTTGACTGGATTAAAGGATACAAAATATTGTTCCTGGGTATGTCTGTGAGGATGTTGCTAAAGGAGATTAATTTTTGAGTTAGTGGACTGGAAGAGGCCAATCCAACCTCAGTCTGGTTGAGCACAATCTAATCAGCTGCCAGTGTGGCCAGAATAAAAGCAGCCAGAAAAACCTGGAAAGACTAGACTAGCTGAGTCTTCTGGCCTCCGTCTTTCCCTGTCCTAGATGCTTCCTGTCCTTGAACATCAGAATCCAAGTTTTTTAGCTTTTGGACTCTTGAACTTACACCAGTGGTTTGCCAGGGGCTCTCAGGCCTTCAGCCGCAGACTGAAGGTTTCCCCACTTTTGAGGATTTCGGACTCAGGCTGGCTTCCTTGCTCCTCAGCTTGCAGACACCTACTGTGGGACCTCACCTGGTGATCATGTGAGTCCACACTCCTTAATAACCTCGACTTTATATATACATCTACCCCACTAGTCCTATCCTTCTAGAGAACTATGACTAATACATAGATTATGAATGCCAGTTTGTCACAATTTTTACCTGTTATTTTTCTCATCTCTAAATTGAAAACAGCAGTAGCCATAACCCTACAAACTGTATGTTCTCTACAAGAAAAAAATTATTGAATGCATATTAAAGCACATTAAAAACTTGAAAACAGCTGATGTTGTATTTGTTAATTTATTATTTTGTATATGTACACAGAAGAATTGGCAAATAGGCTTAGTGTGAGAGTTACAACCTCAGATCTTTGTGTAAAGCCATGTGCATACCCTTCCATTCTACCACAGGGCTGTCTATTATGGACAACATTAAAAAGTATTTTTTAATTATAAATTTTAAAACAAATAACAGTAAAACTATATATTTTCATGTTCTTTAAATTTCTAATTTGACGCCTCTGGAGACTATAATCTTCATTACCCATTTCATCAGGACCCAACATCTCCTGCTAACCTTTACAGTATCTGAACTACATCTAATTGCACAATTTAAAATGAAGACAAAAAAGAAAAATAGTTTGTTGTAACTAAATATACACAGTCATTAAAATACACTAAACAACACACATAATGCCTGAATGCATATTTATATTTAAGTATTGTCAATACGATGCATCAAGTTAAAAATAAATATACATAGTAATGTACAGGTACACAAACAATATAATATACATAGCACAGCATATTATTTTAGTTTCACTCTATTGTTAACTTTTATGAGATTAGCATACTTTTAGATTCCATGTGTAAGTGAGATCATGAAGTATTAGTTGTCTCCTTAATGCAGTAGGAAACATGTCAGTCTTATATCTGAAGGTCCTGAGTCTATGGGGTTTTTCATATGGGAGCTTGAGGCAACCTAGCCAGTGGTTCAGCTGGATTTGTGTTCTTCTATTGCCATTAATTTCTGCTTCCTTTTGCTTTGTGTGATGCCTCCAGTGCTGGAGGCTTTTTCTTCTGTTCCTGCTCCAGCTTTCAGCAGGCCCTGTACACAGCCCAGAGGGGACTTACTCTCACCCCTTGCTCCTCCACATTGAGTAGATTGCTGCCATAGCATTAGGTACAAACTAATACTATGGCGGGGCAGGGGAGCTGCTGTCAGATTCGTGATGTAGCCTGAACTTTAGGAAGGCCCGGTGTGCCCAGGCTTCTAGGACGGGACTTTTACAGCATTTCTGCCTTGCCCTTCTATGGAAAGCTTAATTGTGATGAAGAACTCATCAACAGCTGCTCATCAGGAGAGAAACAGATCTTACAGCTGGACTCCAAGCAACTTACCAAAACAATGAACAAGCAATACAACAGTAACAATAATAAAAGCCTTTGAAAAATAAGGAGCCCAAGTCTCTTTATAGTGTATTACCCGGGATGCCCATATTTTAAATAAGAACTTTCTAGAAGGGAGAGAATCCCAGGGTATCTAAGATGGAGTAATAGAAAGTAGATGTACTTTCCCTTGTTAAACAACAAAGCAATCTGGAATAACACATCACACAATAATTTTCAGACCTTGGACATCAGTTAGAGCAAGACAGAAAATACTGAGCAAAGAGACACTAACAAAACGAGCCCTGTAATTGTCCAAGATTAGTACTTGAGAGTTTCTGAGAGGGACAACCAAACAGAATCAGGAAAAAACAGATTTCAAGGCAGAAAGCCAAGTGAAATCATTTTCAGAAATACTGGAGATGAAAAAACTCATCACTAGTGCACTTGCCCTTAAAATGAAGTTAAGGGAAATCTTTTAGATAGAGTGAAAATGACACCAGATGGAAATATGTACATGCACAAAGAATGAAAACTACTTCACAGTGTAGGGTTCAGCCCTACATGGGGTGTCCCCTGTCGCTGTGCTGAGGTGCTGGATCCAAGAAATAAGGAGACAAGACAAAGAAGGACAAAGAAAGTGCAGCTGGACTCGGGGAGCCACGCCACTTACAGGGGAGACGGGCGAGACCTGAACGTACAGGAGCCTCTGTATTTATTGGGTGTAGGTTAGGGGGCAGGGTAGTTAATGAGGTCATCTTAAGGATAAGGATAGGGTCAAGACAATGACGTGAGCAATAAACAAGGGGTCCACCCCCATTAGGTCACTGAGGCCAGGAGATGGGCCGTGCACAGTGAAGAGGGTGCAGTGTGCAACATCTCTTATCTAGGGGCAGGCTACTTCCAAGAAATTCTGCAGGAGGATGCTTTGAGTCAGCACAGTAGCTAAAGAGCTGGCAAGGTATACAGCCCCTTGCTGGGAGCTTCCAATGATTTCTATGGGAGGATGCTTTGAGTCAGTACATAGCAACAGGGCTGGCAGGGTATACAGCCAACCTGGCGCAATTATAGAGAGGGGTTTTAAGCCCTTGGATGCTCGCAGGCTTGCCCACTTGAGGCTGGCTTTCCACAAGACCTGGACGCAGGGCATAGTCTTAACACAGGTAAATGTAAAATAAATCAATATTAGTTATTTAAAATCTTTAAAAGATAACTGACCAAGGAAAGCCAAAAATATTAACTATTAGTATTTTTTGTTGTGGTTAGCACCTACAAAGAAGTAGCATGTATGAACACGATAGCACAGTGCTGAGAGAGAAAATGATGTCCACCGCTGTAAGCTCTTTACACTGTAATTGATACAATGCTCCTTGAAGGATGACTGCAATAAATTAAAAATTATACTGTAGCCTAAACACAGCGAGTTTAATGTCCCTGTCTGTTAATTCTGTACTTAGAATGAACACCCTTTCTCCTCTGCCTTATGCTGGCAATATGATATGCACTAGAAAACTTGATTCTTAGAGTCAGTGAATAAAAGGATGAGCTCATTCATCTTCATAGCTTTTCTTAAAAAGGATGCTTATAATTTAAAGAATGCCCTAATGGAAAGGCAAGGGTACAAGACAAGAGACAGTTTCACATTTTAGTCCAGTAGTCTTTGGCAGAGCCCAATCAAAGTCAGATTCACCTAAGATGCACTATACCTTCCTATATATACCTTCCTTCAAGGTATATATATATATATATATATATATCACATATATATACACACACACAACACACATATATATTTAAGGGTGTATATGTGTGTGTGTATATCATATATATATATATGATATACACACACACATATATATACCTTCAAAGTATATACGTATCATATATATATATACCCACACATATATATTTAAGGGCATATATATATTTAAGGGTTTAGAAAATGTGTGTGTATATATATGATACACACACACACACACACACATATATATATATATATATATATACCTTCAAAGTATATATGTATCATATATATATACACACACATATGTATTTAAGGGTATATATACATATGTGTGTGTATATATATATACCCTTAAATACATATGTGTGTGTATATATATGATACATATATTCTTTGAAGGTATATATATATGTGTGTATGTGTGTGTGTGTGTGTGGGTGTGTGTGTGTGTTCGATCACTGCTCTGGTGCTGGGCGGGGGCTTAGGAGGTGATCCAAAGGCACCGGAGACACTGGCAGACTCTTCTCAGGGATCAGCTCTAATATGGGCAGTAAGAAATCTGTGAAGCCAGCTGCCTCTTCCTGAGACTACTCGTATTTCTCCACTAGAATCTCAAAACCCCCCAGGGTTTTCAGCTCTGTGATGTGTTTCAGGTAACATTTTCTGTAAAACATTTCTTGGAATCCTTCCCTGTCACAGTGAGCTTGCAAGGCACCTTCCCCAGAAGTTCCATGATCAATGCAATGTGATCTTCATCATGAGTGTGCTCTTCCCCAGAAAGGGGCTCAAAGAGTCACCTGTGGCCAGCTCAAAGACCAGGCATGCTGGGCTCCAAATGTCAGCAGGGTGTTATAGCCAGACCAAAAAGCATACAAACAAAGGCCCTGTTTTCACAATTGACGGGGCATTTTAATAAGGAGAGAGAACCTGTAGATTCATTTGGAAATGCTACTCCAGCAAATAAGGGCTTTCTCCACTATCATTTAAGGAGCCTGATGAATTAGAAGATGTAGAAAGCAGCAGCTGTAGAACCTGATCTTCAAATACTCCATGTGCCTTTACTGAGCTTAACTATAATATTGTCAAATTGCCATGATCTCACTAAATGATTTCTATTTGCTGTCTGTTAAAAATAGAACCCTGAATACATTTATTCTTTCTATTGAGTGCATTATCTCCTTTCTTTGTAAATGCAGTACAATAAATAAATTACTTAATAGCCTAAAAATTATATTAAATACTGTGAATTTTAAACAAAACAACAAAAAAGGAGAAATTCCTGGTAAATCATCAAAAGTGATAAAAACCATCCATAAAAATTAATTCAAAGAAAATAAAAATGAGGGGAGAAAAGAAAATAAATTCAATTAAAAATAATTACTAGTATGTTGATGTTTTGATGTTCAGTATTAATTCCATCACATGAAAATAATCTAAGCATTCAGTTATAGGATGATTCATCCATGAGATCAAGGTCAACATCAAAATGTTATGTTGATATTTTGTGTGTTTAACATTGTTTATTCATTCTATAGTCAATGACCTTTTTTCCCCCAATTATGGGCTATTAAGTCTTCTATGAGCGTTCACATGTAGGTCTCTGTGGAAATATATGTTCTCATTTTCCTTAGATAAACAGAAGTAGCATCAATGGCTTGCATGGTGGCTTATGTTGATCAACTTGAATGCTCAGCTTATGTGTAGTTTTCAGGATGTAAAGCAACTAGTGTCCATACTTTGCTTGTGGTACTTACGGTACATTCACGTTTTTTTTTTTGAAAGCAGCTTTGCAGTTTCTTGTAAAAGTAAATACATACTTACTTTACGATCCAGAAATTCTATTTAAGGTATTAATCCTGGACAGATAAAAATGTACATGCATGTAATGGTTTACCACAGTATTGTTACAAATTACCACAAACTTGGTGGTTTAACACCATTTATTTTTCCTTTGTAGTTCTTGAGGCCAGAATTCTGTTTCATTGGGCTAACGTCAAGGTGTCAGGAGGGCTGCACCCCTTCCAGAGGCTCCAGTAAAGAATGCTAGGTCTTTGCTTCTTCTACTGCTGACGGCTGCCAGTAGAAGCCATCACCTTCATGGCCACACTGCATCTGCTTCATCCTGTGTGTGGTGTCTCACACTGTCTTTTCCTTCTTTTTTCTTTTTTTTTTGAAGCAGAGTCTCACTCTGTCACCCAGGCTGGAGTGCAATGGCAAGATCTGGGCTCACTGCAACTTCTGCCTCCTGGGTTCAAGTGATTCTGCTGCCTCAGTCTTCCAAGTAGTTGGGATTACAGGCATGCACCACCACGCCCAGCAAATTTTGCTTTTTTAATAGAGATGGGGTTTCACCATGTTGGACTGGCTGGTCTCAAACTCCTGACCTCAGGTGATCTGCCCACCCCAGCCTCACAAAGTGCTGGGATTACATGCATGAGTCACCATGCCTGCCCCCACTGCCTGTTTCTTATAAGTACATTTGTTATGGCAATTTAGGGCCCATCCAGATAATCCAGGGTAATTACTTCATCTTGAGATTCTTTATTTAACCACATCTGCAAAGAACATTTTATTTTTTGCCATGAAAGGCAATTAGTTCCTAGATACATTATGAGTGTATTTTTCAGTGTGTACTGAAATGCCATACTTGAAATACTATACTAGCCTGTACTTGAATGTTTATTAAACTTTATTTATAAAAGCCTCGAATTGAAAATTCGCCCATATGTCAACCAGCCAGTGAATACATGAATAAATTGTGGTCTATCCCAAAAACAGAATGCAACCTAGTATTGAACTTCTGACACACACATCTACATCAATAAATTTCAAAACTTCATGCAGAATAAGTAAAGCCAGACCCAGAAGGGTAACGACACATGATTCCCTTAAATGAAATACTGGAATTATCTTGGCATTAATCTAAAAGAAGTCAGGAACATTTCTGCAGTGATAGGAATCATCTATATCTTGATCAGGGTACATGTTGCATACATTTCTGTAAACTCATAATTTTGTACACTTATAATACTCTTTTAATTGTATATAGATTTTACCTAAGTTGACTTGAATTTTACCTAAGACACATTGATTTAAAATATTAAAACCTTATAAAATATTTTAAATATTCTTAAGTAATTTCTAAGTGGGGAAATTCTAAATGTAAGACAACTAGACGCCAAAGATTTTTAAAAAGATGGCATTGAATGAATTAAAAATGTCCATTGATGGATGAATAAATAAAGGACATGTGGTATATACATAAAGTGGAGTGTCATTCCACCTTACAAAATAAGCAAATCCTGTTGTAAGTGACAACATGGATTAATCCAGAGGACATTATGCTAAGATAAGCTAGTTGCAAAAGAACAAATATTGCATGGTTCAGTGTATACGATATTATATTAACCTGTTTTCACACTGCCATAAAAACTACCCAAGATTGGGTAATTTATTTTGAAAAAATAGATTTAATTGTCTCACAGTTCTGCATGTCTGAGGAGGCCTCAGGAAACTTACAATCATGATAGAAGTGGAAGCACACACCTTCTTTACAAGGTAGCAGGAGAGAGGAGAGTGAATGAAGGAGGAACTTGTCACTTATCAACCAGCAGATCTCAAGAGAATTCACTCACTATCATGAGACCAGCCTGGGGGAAACCGCCCCCATGATCCAGTCACTTCCTACCGGGTTCCTCCCTCAACACCTGGGTATTACAATTCAAGAGGAGATTTTGGTGGGGACACAAGGCCATACCATGTGAGATGTATTTAAAATAGTAAAACTTGGCCAGGTGTGGTGGCTCATACCTGTAATCCCAGCACTTTAGGAGGCTGAGGCAGGTGGATCATGAGGTCAGGAGGTCAAGACCTTCCTAGCCAACATGGTGAAAGCCCATCCCTACTAAAAATACAAAATTAGCCAGGCATGGTGGCGTGTGCCTGTAGTCCCAGCTACTTGGGAGGCTGAGGCAGGAGAATCACTTGAATCCGGGAGGCAGAAGCTGCAGTGAGCCAAGATCTCACCACTGTACTCAAGTCTGGTGACAGAGTGAGACTCCATCTCAAAAAAAATAAAAGTAAAACTCATAGTAACAGAGAGGAGAATGATGGTTTATAGGAGCTGGTAGAAAGAGAGAGAGAGAGAGAGAGAAACAGAGGGCTGCTGTCCAATAGGTGTAAAGCTTCAGTTAGATGAATAGATTAGAACATAAGAAAATGTGTAAGCATAGGACTGTTTGCATATGTGTATAACAATTATTTTTATGTAAATGTTTGTTGCAGTGTTGCATCATCCAGCAACCCAGTGTTTCTTGATCTATTTCATTTGCAAAGGTATATTTAAAATTTAGGCATCTGTAAAATTTGAGGCCTGAAAAGATTTCAAGCTTCATCAGTGAATTAAGTAGCCATGTGAGGAAACTGGAATTAAGCAAAGTTACATTCCTTATTTTATATTTTTTTCATCTATTCATCAAATTTATGTCAAGTTTAATCCTGACAAGGTAGAACTAGACTTTAGTCTAATCCAAAATAGGAAAGGCTCTCATTCCAAATAAATCAATCAGAGATTGCTGAGCTTAGGAAGGTGTAACTTCCTGCTTGACTGGCCAGGAAAAACTTTTTGCAAAATATGCATCAAGTGAACAGTGTAATAGTTTAAGGTCTTATAGCTTGCAAGTTAGCTAAACACTACCAGGATCTCAAAATAATAATTTAATCTTAGAAGTGGCTGATCTTTATTTCTTCCAAATGCTAATGGATGGGCAAGGGCCTCAGTAGTCTATTTACTCCACCTCTAGTAGAACATTTATGTATCTGTAACTTTTTGGCAATAATAAAAATAATAATGTTTATAAATTTATCTTTATGGCGGTGTTAGAAAGTCCAGTGAAGCTACCACATCCAAAAAGAATAAACAATGGGAGAGAGGATGGAAAGGACAGCAGGGCAAGACAGGATCCTTCCTTTCCCAAATTCTGAAATGTGCACCAGATTCTTTCCTACCAGCTCGTAATTTTGCAGTAGTACATCAGTGCCCATGATAAAGTTAGTGGGAATCTATATTTAGCTAGTTGAACGTGGGCTGTAAGCAATTACTTTTCTTAGAAACAAAGGCCACGTAAAGGTCAAGAACAATAAACAAATAATCGAATGTTCTTGATGGTAGTCTTCTCTATAAGCTTTCAAATAATAGAACTGAATGTGGCTTAAAATTGACTACAGCTCGAGTTCCTCATGTGTAACATGGACTGAGAAAACCTAGGAGCATTGCTTTCAATTAAACACTTGCCAGAGAATGTTGGTAAAGCTCCCCAAATCTAACAGAGATACATAATTTGGGGTGGAGGTGTTCATTTTTTGGGGGGATAAGGGATCAACGGTATAAAAGATTGTATCAAAGGACACTTTGCTCAAAGTGTTATTAGACAATAATAAAGCATGTGTTGTTTCTTTCATTTTAATTAGTTAATTAAACAAATATATCTGAGCAAGTTACTTTATAAGGGCAGGGTTACAGAAGTGATATGGTTTGGGTGTCCCCACCCAAATCTCATCTTGACTTTTATCTCCCATAATCCCCATATATAGTTGGAGGAACCCAGTGGGAGGCAATTGAATCATGGAGCGATTCTTTCCCGTGCTGTTCTCATAGTAGTGAACAAGTTTCACCAGATCTGATGGTTTCATAAAAGGGAGTTCCCCTGCACACCCTCTCTTTCCTGCTGCCATGTAAAATGTTATTTTATTCCTCATTCACCTTCTGCCATGATTGTGACGCCTCCCCAGCCATGTGGAACTGTGAGTCTATTAAACCTCTTTCCTTTATAAATTACCTAGTCTCATCTATGTCTTTATTAGCAGAGTGAGATCAGACTAACACAAGAAGAGAAAAAAAATAGACAACTTTTTCTGGCCTCATTGAGCTTATATTCTGCTGTGAAATGCCTGTAACATGCAATGAATGAGTGAATTTTAATAATATGTCAGAGGAAAAAGCCAAACAACAAAATAAATCAGTGAAGGGAATTAGCAAGTTGGCCAGTATTGAAATTTTGGAATGGGCTTATAGCACAATCTTTGCAGAAAAAGTGACTAGAAAAAAAAGTTGAATGATATCAGGGAGCATTACAGGTAGAAGAAACATATGCCAGACACTGAGTTCTAGAAAGTTCTTGGGTGTTCAGTATACCTCAAAAGAGTAAGTAAGGATAAAACTACTTTGTCAGAACAAATTAAAAAAGGAAAAGGGTTATAGTAAACATAGACATGGAAGGGAATGTAGTCACGTTAATAACTTAGGCTTTTTTTATTTTCTGGGTAAATTTGGGAGGATTTTGAATCAAGAAATAAAAATGACTTGGAATATGTTTTGACATGATTACTGTGGCTTGTATTTTGAGGATATCCTGAAGGGAAGGAGGTATTAAAAGCAGGAATACTCTTTGGAAAGGTTTTGCAATATTTCAGGCAAGAAGATCTCATGGTGTCTTGAATCGGGGTTTAGGCAGTGATGATAGAGATGTATTTATATCCTTGATATATTGAGAGGGTATACTCTAATAAACTACATGTGGGATAGGAAGAAAGCAAGAGAGTTGATGATGATACCCTATGGCTTGTGACTGAGAAAGAGTAGAAAGAAGTGGCCGTTACTGGGAGAAGAATCCATGAATTACTGTTTGAAGGGTAGAAATGATGAATCAGTAAATTCAAATGAAATTGCAAGTTAGGCAATTTAGATTCTCATACATGGAGTTGAGAGAGGAGATTTAGACTGGAGATACACATTTAAACACACACACACACACACACACACACACACACACACACACACACACACACACACATATGAATTATCCAAAACATGAAATGCAAGCCTGAATAATATCAGCTGGGGACTGGATATAGACAGAAAATAGAAACTAACTGTCCCTGAACAGAATCCTGAAGTGCTCCAGAATATACAGGTCAGATTGATAAGAAAGAAACATTAAAGGAAAAACAAGTATTTTTTAAAATCCAAGTGGTGGGAAAGCAAATATGGCATTCCAGAAACAATATTTTTTAAAAATGACTCAATGAGGAGGGAATAAGCAACAACCATTGCTTATAAATAAACTATGATGATGAATAAAAAATTAATGTTGGATTTATCACAGGATTGGTCAATGTTAATCATGACAATAGCACTACAGAGTGGAATGGAATGAGTTTGAGAAAAATATTGAAAGAGAAAAAAATACACATAAGTCTTGGAGTTTTTGTCTGTTGGCGGGGGCAAGGGAGGGACAGCAGGGGTTAGGGAGGTTGGGGAGGGATAACACGGAGAGAAATGCCAGATGTAGGTGACGGGGGGATGGAGGACACAAACCACATTGCCACATATGTACCTATGCGACAATCCTGCATGATCCGCATGCAGGATCTGCACGTGTACCCCAGAACCTAAAGTACAATAAAAAAAAAAAGAGTAGAGAAATGGAGTTGTGGCTCAAAGGAAGTGTCGCAGAAGCAGCTCATTTTAAAATAAAAGTCATAGCAACATTTTACATGCTGATGTGAATAATTCAGTAAGAGATAAAAATCGTTAAAGCAGAAGATCAGAGGCATTTCTAGAACAAGAGAGGATGAATCTATGCGTAATTAAGAGATGTGGAGCTTACCTGGACATGGCAAAAATTTATCCAGGAGTGAAGGGGGAATACATGCGCTCAGCACCAGGTGGTGAGTTGCTTTTCAAAGTTCTCTTTAAACTGCTTCAAATTCTTAGTTAAGTAGGAAACTTGATGAGCAACTGAAACTACAAGGGGAGGTTTGTAGAAAGGCTAGAATCAAATATTTAACAGTCGTGTACGCTCCTATGAAAATCTAATGTCATACTGGTTTGGCAGGAGACAGAGCTCAGGTAGTAATGCTCACTCACCTCCCACTGTGTGGCTGGGCTCCTAACAGGCCATGGACTGATACTGGTCTGTGGCCTGGGGCTTGGGGACCCTTTCTTTGGCCAAGAAGTCCCCAACTCTCTTCACTTTCAGACCCTGGTGACCATCATTCTATTCCCTGCTTCTTTCTGAGCTTGAATTGTTTCACTTAACATAATGTCTTCTTGATTCATCTATGTTGTCCCAAATGACAAAATTTTCTTCCTTTTTAAGGCTGAATAGTATTCCACTGTGTATGTATACCACATGTTCTTTATGTATTCATCCACTGATGAATACTTAGACTTATTCTGTATTTTGGTAATTGTGAATAGTGCTGCAATGAAGACAGGAGTACAGATACCTCTTTAAGCAGATATTCCTGGTTTTAGTTCCTTTAAAAATGTAAGTTAATTAACCTGCATACATCCTAACCTGAATATTTCTTTTTAGGGCACAGACATTTCACATTCATTGAAAATGTGCCAGCAAAGATCAGTCCATAATCTTCCTGATCTGACCAGGGGTACTCTGCCTTTTAGGCAGCCCTCAAATTGAGTCATTTTCATCCATAGCACACAGCAGTGGTTGTGCCCAGAATCTTCTGGGCATACATGGGGTGGTGAGAAGCCATTGCTACCTCTGTGTGGCTCACAACACACAACCTAGTGGCTTATTAGAGAAGATACCTTAAGTATATTTTGGTTTAGATGCTTTTGCTGCCTCCTCCTCTTGCTAAAACTGTGACCCTGAAATAGAGCAAGTCAATGTCTACTTATTTAAAAAAAATAACAACAAAAATAAAACACAATAGTTCTCCTGCTGAAATAAGCTAATTTTCCTTACCTGAGAGTTGGTTTTGACAAGTATTGACTGCCCCAGGGTCTGAATTAAAGTCTCTAGAGTCTCCCTGAATTTTACACAATTGCTAATACAATCAAATGGCAAAATTCAACTACCTTCTGAATCACTACATAAAATGTGATAATGAAAAGGATTATTTATTTCATGCAGTTTGATAACAGGTTTTAATTCAAAAAGTCGTGAAACTACACCTGACAGCAACTGGCATTTGAAATAACTACAGGTTTAGATGGTGTTGGCCTTTTGATAATTTTTGCGATTTGCCATTTTTCTTAAAAAATTAAATTGTCAAAATTGTTGCAAGTCTACAATAAGACCATGGATATTATCTTCTGCTATGAACTTTTGATGGCCTATTAAATAATGAAAGTTGCTCTTTATGAATATCCAAAGATAAAAAATATAAGCAGGGCATTTGATTATCTTTCTCTTCATATATAATAGTGGATCATTTATGAAATTATAAATAATGATCTACAACTATTTCTAGACAATTTTCTGATTTTCTAAGGTTAAAAGAAATGCTTCGAGTAGGACTCCTTGGAGAAATGGCTGAATAATGGACCAAGGCAAAACAGATACAAAATAATACTGGCTTATTTGGTTATGACAAAAAGTAATTTGATGACCTCCTGAAAATGAAGAGGACATGCCAGATGGACACAGGAGCTAGACACAACTGGGTCAATTTGCGCAACATCATGAGTTAATACAATAATAAATTATAAACTATTAAATATTTGAAATCTGTAAGTCTTAAGTTACAACCAGTAAATAAATAATATTCAATTAAATGGAGACTTAAGAGTACTGTTATTTACAGAACTTGAGTGGCAACAGGTAAATCCGTAGGGAAGGCTAGAAATAGAAAAATATTTTGTGACATGACTGTGAAGATTGGCTCAGGCAAACCCATTAATGGTTATTAAATTTCAGGGAAAATGTTGACAAGAATATGCACACAATCTTAAAATGTCTTTCCATAGATTGTTTATTAATTCCATGAGAAAAGAAGTCTACAGTGGATAGATCTAATAACTTTGACCAGAGAATGAGAATTAGCGTTATCAGTGATGGACAGATGGCCATTCTATGCCTCCAGATGTGATACTCTGAAGACACAACATAGCTTATGCAGCATAAAATTGTGGAACGCAGAACCTAAATTTGACCATAGAGACATGACCTACAAATCCTTAATAAAAATATTTTATATTAAAAATAAAAAGACAGAATGATTCTATTTCAACATACTATGTGTAAAAGATAAAGAATCATTGTGGTAATGTTCCAGCATTAAGAACACTAAAGCTATGTGGCAGTGAAATGAAAAACTTAATCCTAGATCAGATTGAGTATTAGAGAAAAACAAAATGCTAACAAAGCATATAGTATGTCCAATTAAAAAATGATATGAGCCAGGCCAACATGGTAAAACCCTGTCTCTACTAAAAATGCAAAAATTAGCTGAGCATGGTGGCACGCTCCTGTAATCACAGCTGAAGTGAAAGAAACTCAGGAGGCTGAAGTGAAAGAAACACTTGAATCCAGGAAGCAGAGGTTGCAGTGAGCTGAGATCACTCCACTGCATTCCAGCCTGGGCAACAGAGTGAGATCCTGTCTCAAAATAATAATAATTAATAATAATACTATGGATGGTAGATTAAATAAAATATTATGTCAATATTATGTTTACTGAAGTATTGTGGCTATACAACAAAATTTCTCTATTCTTAGGAAATACATACTTAAGTATTTACTGGCAAATGTCCAGGGTGCAACTTACAAATGGCTGAGAAAAAAATGTGTGTGTATATATTTGTATATAAACATAATATATATGCAAATACATGTGTGTGAAACAGAATTCAAATTATAAAACAAGTAGTAAAATAATAATGAGTCTATCTGGGTGAAGCATGTATGACAGTTGTTTGTACTGTTTTATTTGTAACACATTTTAAACTGTTATGTTTACAATTTTTGCCCATAAAATGTTTAAAACTATTTTTAAATGACTTGTAAATTTGCTCTCAATAGAATTATAATTATACCAAAATATATGAGCCAATATTTCATCTGTCGTTATTTATCTTTTCAAATTATCAAACTTGCTATCCAATAGATGAGCTCAGGAAAAAGAAGAGATTCAGACTTTCAGAGCACTTGAATGATATCACATAGTATATATCAAATAAGTCAAAGAACATGATATTCCTCACTCAGCAGAATGTCTCCACTGACAAAAGTTAAAGACTTTTGAATAGTATACATTTGATTTATAAAATTATTGAATTTTGCATGTTGTATATACAGCTATGTTATTTTTAATGTTATGGTTCAAAAAAATTTTATCTGAATTTTTCCAGTTCTATCTAATTTTCTATTTTAATTTTAAATATGGACATGCAATATTTTAACTGACTATAGTTATTTCTCAATTATATTTATGACAAAGTGAGTGTATGCTGTTTATCGCATTCTCTATTTGTAAGGGTTGTTCAGAAAAATAGAAACAACAGGATGTATGTGTATACATACATGCACAAATGTGGCATTTGTTATTTGTATGTATACATAGAGTGTGTGTGTGTATGTTTGTGTGTGTGTGTGTGTGTGTGT